>JAAGNO010008695.1:0-39662 GCA_033439905.1 Ceryle rudis
GTCACCCAGGGCAGCCCACACAGCAACAGATCCAGGGGGGGCTGGAAAGGCTCCAGAGCAGGAGACTCCACAACCTCCTGGGCAGCCTGGGCCAGGCTCCGTCACTGCAACAGTCAAGAAGTTTTTCCTCCTGTTGAGGTGGAACTTGCTGTGTTTCAGCTTGGGACCATCGCCCCTCGTCCTAGCCCAGGGCACCACTGACAAGAAAGAGCCTGGCCCCTTCTCCTTGACCCACCCTGCAGATGTTTGTAAACATCAATAAGATCCCCTCTCAGGCTTCTCTTATCCAGGCTGAACAGCCCCAGGGCTCTCAGGATGGGTAATTCAGGCAGACCATGGGGCCTGAGCGCTGCCTTTGCAGCTCCACTGCAGGAGCAAAGCAGCTGGCAGACACGCCGTGCCCAGGGTGACGCGCGGGCAGCCAGTGACGCAAACCGACGGGGGACTGGCGCCGGTACCGGCTGCTCCTGATGCCCGCCTGGCATGGGGGAGAGAAGAGTGCCAGATGGGAAGGCCACTTGTCTGTTCTGAGGATTGAAGCCTCTGCAAGCCACGTGGAAACGGAGGCTGCTGGGCTGCTCTTAAGGGGAGACACTCCCCACGCCCAGGCAGAGCGAGGCGACTCACGACCCCGCAGGTTTTCTGACTCGCTGCTTCATAGCCACACGCAAACCTCGGTGTGTGGGCTCCCAAACGGCCAGAACGCACCACGGCTCCACGGGGCTTGCCGTGGAAACACGACCCCAAGCAGCAGCCGCAGCGCTGCCAGCAGGGACCACCCCGACACAGCCTGTCAGCTGCCCGGCACCCCCGTCTGCCCCGAGCGCTGGTCCAGCAAGTGAGGAGCCTGGCTGGTGGTGATCGGTCCCTTGTACACTCCCCGAGTGCCAGGGTTGAGGGGCAATGCTGGTGCCAGGCTGGCAGCTGCTGGACACACGACACATTCCCACAGCCCCAGGGACACCCAGGACAGCCTTACCCAGGCTGAGCTGTGCGGGGAGCTCCCCTTGGGAAGCAGCAGCTTGACAATCTCCAGGTTGTTGTGGTGCACAGCCACGTGCAGCGGGGTCAGGCCATTCTGGGGAGGGGGAGAGCACAGTGAGGTGAGACAGCCTCTCCCCGTACCACGGCGCTCCTCCCACTGCCACAGGAGCAGCACTCACCTTCCCTGCTGCATTGGGGTGAGCGTCATGTGCCAGCAGCAGCTCTGCCACATCCACCTTCCCATACTTGGCTGCAACGTGGAGAGGGGTAAATCCTTTCTGAGGAGAAAGGCAGACCATCACAGGGTGTACAGGGATGAGGAGGAGAGCACTGGCATCTGATGCCCCTCCCGTGACAGGGACCCTGTGCCACCAGCCTGCCCGGATGGGTCACACCTTCAGCAGCAGCAGCCACAGCAGCCTACCTTGGTCATGCAGGTCTGCGAGGCCCCCTTCTCCAGCAGGGCCAGGGCCGTGTCCACGTGCCCCTCTCTGGAGGTGATGTGCAGGGGTGTGTGTCCCGCTGTTGTGGCCAGGTTAGGGTTGGCATTGTTCTCCAGCAGGAGTTTGACCATGCCGGTGTGGCCGATGCGAGCAGCACAGTGAAGAGGAGTCTGGTCATCCTGAGAGGGAGGCAGAGAAGCTGTTTTTTTGTAGATCTGGACCAGTGCCTTGCTTGCCATGCCAAAGGGGCCTCAGCCCTGCTGCTGCTGTTGTACAGCCCCTGGCAAGCCGGGATCTGAGCAGGTAAGGGAAAAGGAACCAACTCCAGCTGCTGCCAGAGCTGGACTATCACTCAGGGTCTCTGTACCTACCTTGGCCTTGGCATTGGCTTTGGCTTTGTTCTGCAGCAGGTACTTTGCCACATCTGTGTGCCCAGCTCTGGCTGCCATGTGTAGGGGTGTCTCCACTTTCTGCACCAAGGACGGGATAAAGTGGTGAGGCTGTAGGAGGGGATATGCCTTCCCCCAGTCATTCCTCTAGTCTGAGCACAGAGGAGCAGTGCCCACAACCTTTTCCAGCCCCTACTGGTTCCTTCTGCCAGCACAAAGCAGAGGGCTCCAGGGATTGCTCAGGAGAGCAGAGAGAGCAGGACTTGGGCCACCCCCACCTCCTGCTGGACCTCGCCACGCTGAGTTCCCACAGCCCCAGCCAAGGTGGCACTCACCACATTGGACACATTAGGAGAGGCTCCACGCTGCAGCAGGGTCTTGACGATGGGCAGGTGCCCCATGAAGGCAGCCACATGCAGGGGGGTCAGGCCAGACTGTGGAGAGAAAGGGGCCAGGAGCCAAGATGGGGGCTGGTGGCCCTCACCAACATCCCTTCCTGCCTCCTCCTCCCCATCCCCAGGGCACACTCCAGCACAGCACAAGAGGTAAACTCTGAGGCCCCAGGTCAGCTGAGGGGAACATGGTTTTGAGAGCCGCTGCCTGCCCTGCGACCCCCCTGCCCTGTAGGGAGCAGGCTGTGGGGAAATGCTGACGGGCTCGACAGGTCCTGAGCCTCAGAGAGCTCTAAGCCACAATGAAGAAGGTGCCTGGGGACCAGCCGAGGCTGCAGGACCATCATCCCCTGCACACTGCCTGCTCTGCATGGCCAGCAGCTGGAGACCTGGGGCTGGGCTGCAGCCCACCCACCTCAGTGACGGCATCGATGGAGGCACCCGTCTTCAGCAGCAGCTCCATCACCCGGACGTGGTTCTTCTTGCAGGCAATATGGAGGGGTGTGAAGCCATTCTGCAGATGGACAGACGGACAGTCATTTTCGAGAACACTCTCCCCCATCCCATCCCAGCCCTGCCCTCCCCTCCCTCCTCACTCACGAGGGCTCGGGAGTTGGGCTTGGCCCCCTTCTCCACCAGCAGCTTGGCCACGCGGTGGTGCCCGCAGTGGGCAGCCACGTGCAGTGGTGTCAGGTGGTCCAGGGTGATGTCGTCTATCTCGGCACTGTACTGCAGGAGCAGGCGCACGCAGTCCAGGTGGTCTCCCTGTGCTGCCATGTGGATCGGCGACAAGCCGTTCTGCGACCGCGGAGCGGGGCCTCAGGGCTGGGCCAGGAGGGGGACCATGCATCCCACCCAGCCCCTGCCTCGCGCCCCTGGCCACAGCTCTGGTGCGGAAGAGACAGCATGTTCCCCAGGGGGCTGCCAGGGAAGAGCCCTGAAATCCCTCACCGAGACTCGAGCAATGGGAAGCAGAGGGCAGGGTCTGAGGAGCAGCTGCCATGGGGTGGGCTGTCCCCAGGCCATCCCCTTCTCAGGGCTGGTCCCTTTGAAACATGCAGCCCTCAGGCAAAGGGCCAAGGAGGAGGCCAAGAAGCCCCTTACTCCTTGGCAGGCCAAGAACTCAGCCCCAGCCCAGCCGTGGGTGGTGTCCAGCAGCTGCGCACAGCTTGTTACGCCCCGTGCTGCCCTGGGACCTGGCACCGAGCACGGCCCCCCTGAGCCCCATGGGTACCTTGGTTTTGGCTTGAATGGGAGCCCCGTGGTCCAGCAGGATCTCTGCAATTCGAACGTGTCCATTGCGAGCTGCACAGTGGAGAGGGGTCAGCTCATCCTGGGGAGACAGAAGGGTTCAAGGGCTCAGCACGGGCCAGGAAGGGCAGAGCTCCCTTCAGGCAGGACAGAAACTTTAGACTTGTTTGCAAAAATAAGTCAAAACTGAGCCTGCCCTCAGGGCAGGCCCACTGTAGCCACTCAGCCTCCTCTCACCTCTACTTACACCAGTGAAAAACCCAGTCCATCCCCTCGGGGAAGGTCCCTGGTGCACTCAGACACCCAGCAAGACGTTTGCAGGGTGCGTGCCGGGCAGCACAGCACGGCAGTGCTCCCTGGACGCAGGGAGCTCGGGGAAGGAGACAGCCCACGTACGTGCTGGTGCTGCAGAAGTGGTCTCACCTTGGTCCTTGTCTCTATCTGGGCCCCGCGGTCCAGCAGCAGCCGCACCATGATGATGTTGCCGCGGCGGGAGGCTATGTGCAGGGGAGTGATCCCGTTCTGACGGAAGGAACCATAGGCTGTTAGAGGAAGCAGCCCCTTCTTTTTCCCCTGCGGGGCTGCAAGGAGGCAAGGGGCGAGCAAAGGAGAGAGGACAGGGCAGAGCCAAAGCCCAGCCCGGGAGGGCAGCAGCCTGTTGCACAGGGCTGGGAGGGAGGGTGAGCTCCTGCTCCTGCCAGCAGCTAAAGGCCGTGGACAGAAGCGGCAGCGGGCTCGCAGAAAGCACCAGCTCACAGATCCGGCTGTATCCACGGGACTGGGCGTCAGCTGCAGGGGCTATAAGCTCTGCCCTACAGCGACAGCATCGGCTTCCCCTCAGCCTGGACACAAGTCCCACAGAGCCTCCCAGAGATGCATGGTTGCATCTGTCAGAGGAGGTATCGTAGAAAAGGCCCACGTGGGTTTTTAGTGGCAACTCCCCCGACATGGATCAGCGTGCCACCTTCCGCACCGTCCCACCTCACCAGTGTACCCTGCAGCTGCTGCTGCAGCTACATGGGAAGGAGGCACAGCATCCCCCTCTAGACTGCAGCAGTACCAGTCCCAGCAGCCTGCCCTCTCCGCGCTCACCTGGGGTGTGAAGTTGACACTGGCCCCGCGGTTCAGCAGTAGTTGGGCCACACTGAGATTCTCGTAGTGGGCTGCAATGTGCAAGGGGGTAAATCCAGTCTAGGGGAAAGAAGGAGGGATCAGCCCAGCCAGACACATGCTCCCTGCTGAAAGGATGGATAAATACAGCCTACCAAGCTGCTGCTCTCCCTGGGGACATGGGAGAGCTCCCAGAGACAGGGTGGGAAAGCCACACACCTTGGAGAGGACATCGGCATTGGGGTCATTCTGCAGCAGCACAGCAGCTGTGCGAGTGTCATCGTTGCGGGCTGCAATGTGCAGGGCAGGCAGGCGGACCTTACCCTTTGTCCCGTAGTTGATAAGGTGAGCAACCACGTTCTCATGTCCCTGCTGCAGAGCCACAGCTAGTGGTGTGAAGCCATCCTGCCAAGGAGAGGCGTCAGAAGGGGAGAGCCAAGGAGCCTCGGCAGCACTTGGTACATCCAAGAGCAGCCCCAGCAAGCAGAGCCCTAGGGTCCTCCCCAAGGGTCTCACCTCTGTGGCTACATTCTGGTTGGCTCCATTTTCCAGCAGGAACTTGACAACTTCCAGGTGGTTCTCCTGTGCTGCCATGTAGAGGGGTGTGAAGCCTTTCTGCA
Source organism: Ceryle rudis (assembly GCA_033439905.1). Taxonomy (NCBI): domain Eukaryota; kingdom Metazoa; phylum Chordata; class Aves; order Coraciiformes; family Cerylidae; genus Ceryle; species Ceryle rudis. Next base: position 5,190 of record JAAGNO010008695.1, read on the forward strand.
AGCACAGGGACATGCACATCAACATGACTCTTCCTCAAGTTTCTCGAGCTCCTTGCAGACCTACACCCCATCAAAATTCACACCCCATCGAAGTCCACACCCCCAGCTCACTGTACAGAGTGCGGGTGGGAAAAAGGACAAAAAGGCAGTGGTGGAGCAGTTGTAGAGAGCTGGAGCCCGAGGATCCCCACATCCAGGAAGAACCAGGGAATGCTTCGCAACAGTCAACCCAGGAGACACTGCATTCTGCTCACTGTCACTACTGTCCCTTGGTTCAGGGACATTTCTCCCATCAGGCCAAAGCTGAAGAGCTTGCAGCCCCACCAGGCCCAAGAAAGAGCGAGCGGAGGAGGCACAGTGCTGCAGAGCTGCAGGGGCTGCTGGAGACCTCACGGCGGTGCCAGGGAGGCATCGGCCGTGAGTCCGTCCAGGATGAGTTCAGTGGACTTGTGCGTGCTGCCTCGGCAGGCAGACCGTGCCAGTCTCCCCATATCCCTCAAGACCCCTCCTCACCACTCACACATTTGTGTGGCGGAGCAGCCCTTGCCCCTGAACAGGACTAGAGAGAATCTGTAAAGGGCTGCTGAAGTGTCCATGCTGGGCACAGCTCCTGCCACGAGGACACCACCATTATGCATGCTGGGTGCTTTTCCCAGCCCGGTTCACCGTACCTGTGACTGCGCATTGACGTTGGCCCCATAGTTCACCAGTTCCCGGACCACATCCTGTTGTCCAGCCAGGGCAGCAATGTGCAGGGCTGTGTTTCCTTTCTGAAAGACACCACAGGGCAGCACTCAGGGGCTGGAGCCGCCCAGGATGCCGGAGAGAGATGGGCCTGACATTCTGACACGGACACCAACAGAGCAGCTGGGCAGGGGCAGCCTGTGAGTCACACAGCCCTTGCTCCATGCTCCATCTCAGCTACAGACCAGGCAGCCACCCTGCATGTCTGCTGGCCAGAGAAGAGAGTGATTTCATCTTTCCCATGAAGGTCCTGGCAGCAAAGGCTGGATGCATTGTCAGGCTCCGTGCATCTCCAGCACCAAGAGATGAGGAGGGGAGGAGGGTGGGGGAGCTGAGCTGGCAGTCCTCAGGCAGAACTGCAGCACGCGCCCTGACAGCCGAGGCATCCCAGCAGAGCTCAGGGATGATAAGCAGGCTGGAAAACGCAGACACAGGCTCTTCCGACTTGTGCCTTTGGGTGGTGAGGCAGAATGCCGGGCTCTGCTCCGCGCCCGGAGGTGTCAAAGCCAGGCCCCCTCCAGCTCTCAGCAGCCCTTCAGGCAGTGCTGGAGGCTGCGCTTTTGCCAGCCCTGCTCGAGCCCTTGTCTGGCTCATCGCTGGGCAAGAACCACGCCCCGCCACGGCGACGCAAGGAGAGAAGGACATGTTATTTACGGAGTGCCAGAGCACTTCAGGCCTGCAACAAGGGTACCAAGGGCATCTTGGTGTCAGCAGCATGAAGGTGCTGCCCTGGGGCAGTGAGGGCTGACCTGAGCAGGCAGCCAGTGCCAGGAGATGTGAGTAAAGACAGCACTGGCAGAGGTTGTGGCTTCTTTTACTGTCCTCTTGAACTCAAAGTGCACCCCATGGGCAAGAGCTACCTCCCACCCACCTGGAGGTGCCCACCACAGCTTTGACTGTGCTGGTTCCCAGGCCCCAGCCCAGCAGCGCTGCCACCAGCACAGCCTTTCCAGGGGCTGAAAGCAAACAGCGTGATTCACTGCTCAGGTACTGCTGGTCTGTCTGGAAGCAACGGCAGGGTGCAGAGTTGTGAATAGTGTGACCAGACTCTCTTGTCCCTACCTTGGTCGTTGTCTCCAAAACGATCTCCTTGTGCAGCAGCTCCACCACCATTTTCACATGGCCCTCCTTGGAGGCCAAGTGCAAGGCGTTCAGCCCATTCTGGAGGAAGCAAAGTTGGGAGAGGGGCATTATTCATCTGCTGGGGCTCTCCAGGGAACCCACTACTCTGAGCTCTTGTGCAGACACGACTGCAGGCACTTGGCCCATGCTGGAGAAAGTCCAGGCTCGTGGGACCAGGAGCCACTGCCTCGCCCTCAAGCCCTGCGCTGGCATCCAGCATGGCAGCCATGGTTAGCTCCACGCTGCCAGAGCCACTGCACGCCGCTGGATGCTGAGTTTCTGACTAATGCTGGGGGTTTCTCCAGAAGCAAAACACACAGCCCCTACAGATGATTTCCAGCGGGTGGGTGGCACCACAGCTCAGCGTGTGTGTTTGGTGCCACAGGAACTATTTCAATTCTCCCTGCTCGTGACACATCCCCGATGCCAACTCCCATCTTTGCTCAGGTGACTTTTTGCCACGATCACCTGCCCACGTTTAGGCTTTTCAAACCTCAAGCACAGAGCTGAGCTTTGCGTATGGCTCAGCGTGAGGATGCACCAGAGCTGCTGGCTAAGTGCACATACAAACCTTAAACTTTGTTTACACAGATAGAAGTGCAGCGAGAAGCTCTGCCTGGGACAACAGTTTTATCAAGCAGCAGCCAAATTTAATTCACAACAGTTCAGGAGCTTCTAGTGCAGCAGTTGGCTTCTTCCTGGCTTTGCAGACTGCCCACCAACAGCTCCATCCTGCAGCACACGCTCAGCAGAGGGTCAGCTTTGCTCCCTCAGAGTTTCACTGCAGCAAAGGGTGCAGAGAAAGTATTGGCTGTGCCACTGCTAAACAACACCAGCTCCAGGAAGCTCCCAAACAACTGAAGTGACTTCTCAGGAACGTCTCTGCCCGTGCCCCAGTTTAGCTCACCTTCTTCCTACATGTGGAACCTGGGCAGTAGGAGCAACGGGCCAGCCAGTGCCCTTTTAGCATCCCTGGGCTGGCAGAAGGAGGTGTTGGGCCAGACAGCACCCCAGAGGCTGCTAACACAGCTTCTGATCCATTATTTCTGATGCCCTCTTTCCCTTCCCAGATGTGAACAGAAGGGCTGGGCTATTTGCTGGCGAGGAGGTTAATATTTGCTGGCAATTTCATGTGTCACTTTATCCCCAAGAGGAAAGCTTCCCTTGTCCCTCACTCCTCCCAGGTGGATGCACTGTTTACCCACCCCTACGCAAGGCTGCCACGTGGCAGAGACGTCAGCTCCCTGGGAGCACACAGCCCTGCCCAAGTACTCCACCTCCCAACCATCTGCTTCGGCTCCTGCAGAGTACTGGAAGGTCACCTCACAGAAATGCTTCATCCCCACCTGAACGGAGGTAGGGGAGCAGAAAATGCCCAAAGAGGCTCCAGCTCCAGACCTCAACACTCCAGTTAAATGTAGAATATCTTCGAGCGTTATCGTACTAGAGAAAGGTTTTCCAGCCTCTCTCACTCAAAGCACCAGCTATCCAGGATCACAGTTGAAGAGTCACAGATTCTTTTGCTCAACTCTGATTACAGCACAAAGAGCAAAGACCTAAAAAATCCACAGCTTCTTCAGCACACCAACTCCCGAGTCCCCTAGATCCTCGAGCACTAAAGGCCTGCTTCCAAGGGAGGCTGAACTGGGAATGCTGCAACACTCCCAGAACAGAGACCCCAACCAGGCCCGGCTACACTGAGCCCGTCGCCTCTCCGCTCTAGGCACGGTGCAGGCTGTTTTGCACATTTGCTTTAGCTTGACAGCTCACCTGACCCAAAACCTCCACAGGATGTGCTTAATTTGAAAGGTGCTGCATTCCCCTCGCCAAGCGCTGCGAGCGCTTCCCAGAAATCCCAGTCGCTGGGCGTCAACGCGACAAACGCAGCTCCACAGAAAATAAAAACCAAACCACGAAAGGCAGGACTTTGCACTTAGCCCGTACCAAAGCAGGGCCCTGCCACGGGCTGCCCATCGGGACCGTGACTGGCCACCCCCAACAGAGACTGTCTCCTGGCACCTGCGTGCTGGCACGTGCTGTTCCCTGCTGGGGAGGGTCCTGGCAGCAAGGTGTGCTCATCCTCAGGTCTCCAGCTCCTCATGGATGAGATGGGAGCATGCAGGAATTCGAAACACAGGAGAGGTGGGTGATGAAGACACTGATGCAGATGGCAGCGATGAAGGGGATAAAATCGATGGGATGAAGATCAGATGGCATGTCAAGGTCTCTGCACTTGAGTAAGAATACAGGGCCTGTGGGATAGGTCTGACCACATATATCCCTCTTTATTTCATACAGGACATGTGAGGTTGGACCTTTCCCACAGGTCTGATATTCCTCAGAAGGAAACCCCAAAGTGCCATCTAACCTCAGGATGATGGCAGGAACCAGTGCAAAGACATCACTGAAAGAAGTGCTTCATACTCTTGTGCCCACGCTTCCCATCACGGTGTAAGATCTCCTCGCCAGCATCAGAAATCTGGCTGGAAACAGGACTCGCAGGCAGTCAGTGGAGACAGCTGACAACTGACTATCTCTCCAGGTAAGGAAGAAGTTCAAAGCCATCATCTTTAGCTTGTGGCTGGGTCTTCCTGCTTTAACTGTTTGCAGAGCCCTCTCCAGGACCACATATTCCTCTGTGGTACAGGAGCCCTCGTCACCATAAACGCATGAACATCTGTGGGTGTGCTCTGCTTGCGGAGTCTCCCACCTCAGAAGGCATGGGCCAGCACAGCCAAACACAGCCCCCACCTACTCTCGCCCCTCTCCTCCAGACACTCAGAAACTGGCAGGAGGGAATTCTCTGAGCCACTTGTGAACAGGCAAAGTAAGGTGATTTTCCCTGCCAGGCTTCGCTCCAGCTTCTGCACACACAGGACACGCACGAACGTGCCACGCATGGCAGCGTCCCCAGTCCCTCCCGGGGAGCAGAGCGGTACAGACGTCAGGAGCAGGGTCTCCCTGCTCCTCGTGACTCGCTTTCCCCGAGGTCCGTCAGGGAGCGGCGGGTGCACCGAACACCTGCTTGTCTCTGCTCGGTTGTAGTTAAGCGTTTGGAAGCAGGAGCAGCGTGACTGCTTCCAGTGACCAGCTCCTGGCCGTGGCTTGGCTACCGGGGCTTCTGCTCCCCCAGGAGAGACTAAGGGAGCAGCAGCTGGTTTAGTGACTGAATTCTGAACTGAAGCACAGCAACCTGGTGCAGGTACGTGATCTGCTCAGTGCGAAGTGCAAGCCACGTCCTGCAGCCCAGTGCTAAGAGCGTGTCACGTGCCCTCTCCTCTTTTCAAACCCTGCACATCTCCAGAATGGTTATGGGGTCAGAGCCTCTAACCCACCAACAGGATCCCATGGAAGAGGTCATCTTCAGAGGAGTCTTGTTGGAGAACGGCTAGAAGACAAGGGCCATGCACCTTTAAAGGAGATGCTTTCTGAAGCAAGATGTTAAGCCCAGCAGTAGTTATCACAAGAAACAGCGAGGCCAGCACGTCCTTGAGCTTGTAAGTTATACAAGTAACAGAACGTTGTGGTCGAAGGAATGAGGGAGTAAATTGCAGCTGTAACTGCAAGGGGGTTGGATTGTGAAGATGTACCCTTTAAGCAATGAACTAATGAGCAACGGACACGTGTGCCTATTAATGAGGTGACTGTATAAAAGCAGCCTTCTGATCTCTAATAAACGAAGCTTGCTTTACCAATCATACTGATTGTCCGCATCTTCCCTCGCCGCTCCGCAGAGTCTGACACTGAAAATCTTTTACCTCCTCTCCCTCTGATCTAAATCTCATATGCCTCCACACAGCCCCAGGACAGAGGTTTTTGAGAGTATCTGGATGCTGATTGTGAACTATTAATTCCAGTAAGGCAGTGATGAACTAAATAAGCATCTCCTGCATGTTCCCCAAACCTCATCTACTGTCCCAGAGAGAAGAATGCAAGCAGCAGCCCCAGGGGCTTGTAGAAGCCCGGCATCCCTGCACGGTACCACCAGGAAGAAAAGGAGACAGTGATGTTTCCTGAGGGAACCTGTCTGCAGGAACTCCACCGACCACTGCAGTGCACAAATCAGTAGGTCCGAACTACGCTTGGTTTGGGGAATTGATACTGAACCAGGTGAATATACATTTGTATATTCACCTGCTGAGTCAGCCTGCCCAGCATCACTACTGCTCTGGAAAGCAGCCAGCAGTGCAGTCTGTCTGTCCCTCCTGCTCTGCCCAAACCCCCTGAGTCTCTCCCTACAGCACCTGCCCCAGTTCAGGCTGAGCCACTTGCATTTGGCAGCTACACAGATACAAAATGTTCTGTTGATTACGTGCGAACAATTCCTCTGTGCCTGCAGCTTTCCTTTCAAGGGGCAGACCTGTCTCTGCTCTGGGCTAGGAGAGGGTGGTGGGGATGGGAGGGGACGGAGTCTGCCAGGACACTATGCACCCCAGGGATTCCCCCCACCGTGCTGGCAGTCACGGCTCCACGCTCTGCCAGGGCACTGAGCACCTACCCCTCAGCCAGGCATCCCACAGCTCTGGAGGCACGTGCCTGGAGACTGCACGATGCCTTCGCAGAGCAGATCACCCCCAGGAATCACCTCTGCACAGCAAAGCTGCCGTTGCACTCCACCCAACACAGCATCTCTTTTGTCTTCACCAGGAGCCAGGCACACCAGGCAGGGGAGGGGAGTGGGGTCAGGACAGGCAGCCTCTCCCACAAAGTTTTTGAGCTTCCTCTGCCAGGTAACTTATTACCAGCCAACTTACACTCTGCTCCGCGGCAGGCAGGGCTGTGGGATCAGGGCAGGTGCTCCCAGTCAGCTACAAAGAGCAGAGCAGCCGTGGGGAACCTTCCTGCCTCCACCCCATGGGAGCAGTGTAAGGAGGGGGTGCAGTGACCGTCACCGGGCCTGGGGCAGCCGCCACATGGTACATTTTCACGTGAGCTAGAGATGGTACCAACAGCACCGTGGGTTCCACCTACCTGGTTACAGGTGTTAATATCTACCCCATTCCTGAGGTGATCCAAGGCTTTGTCCAGATTCCCGGATCGTGCAGCTCTCAGGAAACTGGTTGCAGCATCAGCCTTGGGGGAAAAAAAAAAGAAAAAGCATGAGACTTGGAGTCCCCCTGTTTTCCCCCATCACCAGCACGGGGCCAGCTCTTCACTCTGTTGCAGAGACCACAACTACAGAGACCAGGCAGAAAAGGCAGAACCTGGGCGGGTCAAGGTGGGAACCGCTGGGGCAGACTGAGGGGCTCCACATCAGGCAGGAAGGAGCAGGGCTGGGACTTGGGGTGAAGAACATCCAGATGATGGGGCAGGAGAGCCATGTGAGCTCTGCAGCTCATCCCAGTACTGTGGGCGGGGTAGGGAGGAAGCTCTAAGGGGACTCTTGAAAACTGGCATCCTCCCTTGACCCAGGAAATGCCTCTGTGTCCTGACTGAGAGATTGCAGCGATGGACAAAGCCTTGCCTGTGGTAAGCCCACCCCTGCTGTCCTCCAGAATCCGCTGGGCAGCTGCAGCGGTGACTTTGGAGTATCAGCAGCAGGGACAATGACCCCGGCTGAGCACCCCACGGCCATGAAAGTCACAGCTCTTTTCTGGCAGAAGCAAGGCAGTGCCTCCCTGCACCACTGAAACGCAGCCACCCGGGCAAGGCACAGCAGTGCTTCGAGCACCACTATGAGCAGCGTGAGGCAGCAAATGAAAACCACAGCATGGCTCACCAGAAGCTGGAGAACGTGGAAATGCACTGATGGCTGGGACCTTGGACAGGTAACTACAAGCTGGTGCCTGCCTGCTAGGTCCAGCCCAAAGGGCTCTCTGCAGCAAAGAGCCATGAGACTCCCATGGTAAGGGCGAAGGACACGCTCCTCTGTCTTCAGGTCCAATAAAAAATCAGAATCCCTCTTGTACCACTCACATCGGGACCAAACAATGAACCTTCTGGGCTGTGTGAGCCCACACCCTGCCATCCCAGGCCAGCCTGTAATGCCCACAGCCCGGCTGTGGAGAAGCATCCAAGACTAGGAACTCCCGGGCAGGAGCTGGAAGCAACACAGCCACAGAAGACAGCACCAGAGTCAGACCTGGGCAGGATGATGCACCGCATGGGTTCAGAGCTCCTTTCTTCCCTTCTCTTTGCAGCTTCAGCCATTCGAATTTGGAGCATCACAACTTGGCTGCCTTCTGCTCTTCTCCATCTGCCTCCCTGAGTCGATCCTTTCTGCCCAACCCTCCTACCTCAGAGAAACACAGCCGTGTCCTGAGCCCACCGCCCTGCTACACCCTGCAGAAGGAAGGTCCACAGACAGGGTTTCCTGCCCTCCCCCTCATGCCTGGCACACCCTGCAGAGCTCAGCCCAGGCTCCTGCAGCACTGGCTGGGTGCCATGGCCCCTTCTGGGCAGCCCATGGGGTCAGCAGGACAGGTGGTGGGAGGCAGCACCACCGTGCCCTGTCCCGGTACGCAGCCTCCGCGTGCGGGGGGAACACGTGCTGATCGCATGACCCCCTGTGCCAGCTGGCTCCACTTGCTGCCACCTCAGAAGAGAGCCCTGTCCATCTGGGAAGAGCCCCCAGATTCACAGCAGCGGAGCTGCTGGCTTTATAGAGGGCTGTGAGCACAGAGGTGGCACAACGTGGTACCTCAGTGCTCTGCTTGCCCAGGATGATCTACTGTAAGAGGCAGAAGGCAGCACCAGCACTATGCTTTGGAGTGCACATCTGCGCTGGCTGGGGTCTAGCAAGGAAACGCTGACAGCTCCAAGCAACAGGTTGAATGCAAAGAGCTTTTCCAACTCCAGACCTTGCTAGAAACCTCTGCACCTCAGGTGAAGCTTGGCACCAGGGCAGCACCTCAGCTATGCTGCCGGCACACCAGCCACAGCGCAGACCTTCGACTGCAAACCGCTTGGCAAGTCAAAGCACAGCTCAGCCCGGCTCTCCCACCCGTGGAGCTGCAAAGATTAAACCGGTAAAACTCCACAGGCTCCAGCAGCAAAGGGGCTGCTGAAGCCCCAGCATGCGCAGCATCAGTGACTACAGGCAGAAAGCGAAGCAGAAAAGCAAAGCGGAGGTCTCTGTGGGCACGAAGGAGAAGTGCATTGTATACTCACAGCCACGTCTGGACCGGACCTGCCCTTTCGCGCTGCCATAGTCCGGCACTTCAGCTGAAACCTGAGCCCGGTGTCCCCTCTCTCCCTCCTTGGTTATCTACTCCCCAGCTTTGAGAGAGCCAGTAAGTTACATTGCATTCTATCTAAAAATACAGGCTCCCTCCTCGCTCCAGCGCAGACCCTGCAGGGATCGCCAGCCACTAATGGAATTTGTTCATTTTCTCTCCATTATTGTGTCAGACAGGATATTTAATACCAAGCTGCCTCCGGAAAGTAAATGACTGCTGCCAAGAGCAGGGAGCAGGTCAGAGCTGCAGGTACCACCTCGGGAACAGCAGAGAAAGAGCAGCCCCGCGGACGTGCCCAGGAGCCTGGCTTTTCACAGGTAACGTGCCGCAGAGGAGAGGGGTCGCGGTCTTCTCCTGACCCTCTGAACGCTGGGGCCCAGGGCCTGGGAGGAAGTGCTGCGGCTCGAGTGCTTCAGAGCCACTGCCCTTCTGCTCCCCACGCTCAGCATGCACCTTTGGAGACTCACAGAGGGATGTGGGACATCAGACACCAGCAGTCAGGCAACACGTGCGGGCAGAGAAGAAAGGATAGCTCAGCTCAAAAGGTAAAAGCAGAGGCAACAGAGCTGCAGTCATCCTGCCCGTCTGATGTCAGCGTGCCGGTTGGAACTGTCTACCTCGCATTCAGGGAACGTTCATTCGCAACAGCTTGCTTTACTTTGGGGTGTCACAGAGGTCGAGACAACACGAGATGAGCCAGGGAACTGAAGCATGGCTTGGGTCAGTGCCATCTCCTGAATTCCAGCAAAAGGGAGCAGTGACAGCAAGGAATGCAGAGACCCTACGGACACAAGTAGATGTGCATAGCAAAAAGATGCACACAGACATCCCAGCCGCCACAGCACAACGTACCTGAACACGGACACGCGCTCACCGCGCAGGTCCCGCCCACTAACAAGCACGAAGCGTAGCACGATCACGCTACATGCACCCGCCAGTATTTGCACACACGTGCAGGCGCTCGCTCTCCACGTGCCCCGGGATATACAGCAACGGCTTCCAGATGCAGCGATTGCCTCTCCTGGCTTTCCCTCCTTTGGAGTTTGGAGTGTTTCTTTACATTCTACTTTGCCTTCCTAGCAATTTTCCAGGAAGGAGCTATGCCAGGGGAGAAAATAAACTGCCTTCCTTGCCACTGTGGACCTCTTGCACTATTACACGGCTGCCAAATCCCACACACACGTGTCGTGCTCCACAAACTCGTGCACGTTCAAGCTGTGAAGCGTCAGGAGGCTGCTGCCAGTGATTCACTTAGGGAGAAGCCTCAGATACGGACTTTGCAAAGTGCTCCAAGACCTTCTAAAGTAAAAAACATAGCACGGCCAAACAGACTGTGCTTCTATTCTCCTGCCCTTGCTTTTCTTTCAGTAAAAAGCTTCCCTTGCCTGCTGATAATCTCAGTTTTTCCCTTTCCCTTTCCTGACCCTGACTGGTGGCTGTCTCTGTTCTTACTCACAGGCATCTCCCTGCTCTCCCAGCGTCACCCTGCAAGTGTTACTGCTGCTGGATGAACGTCCCAGCCCCTTCACCCCAACGTGAGCAGCCTGGCCCTGACCGAGCCCACTGCACCGTAGCCATGGTTGAGGAATAAGCAAAGAGGAATTTCTGCCAAATTCCTCTTTGGAGGAGGCTCACGCTGGACTTTGAGAGCTGCAGTCAGAGGCTCAGTAATCCTGCTCTGTGTTTTGGCTGTGGTCAGACTCCTGCACTAATCTCTCCTGGCAGTGCCTTGCTCTCACTCCCACCCAGGGAGGAGCTCCCACCAGCTACTGCTGCACGTCGCTGATAAAGGAAGGGAGGCTCTCAGCATTGCCTCCTCCCGGGAAAGGTGGCTGTGTTTGTCAGGAGCCCACTCTGCACAAGCTGCTAAACGCTCCAGATAGATGATTCTCCAGTGCAAATGAGTTCAGGGACTTATGCTGATCGCGCAGTGTTTTCTGGGACACAAAGACAGGCGACAGGCAAGTCGCGACACTGTTCCTGACCGGCAAGAGGCACATGTGCATCCTGCTTCACTGGCCTCCTTACCCCATCTGCCCACTTGTCTCTGCTATCTGCAGGCCTTCTGGGGAAGCCACGAGGCAGCCTGAGCCAGGACTGCAACTCCTTCACTGTTTATACAGCACTTGGCACGGGGAAGGGCTGAGACAGCTTCTTGCTGAGGAGCTCCAGGGGAGGTGGTACATGTTCACTACAAGGATGGGCGTACAGGTCTCTGGACCCACCTGGGTACATGTCTTTCTACAGAAAGGGCCAAAGATACCAGAAGAAAGGGTCTGGGTGCCCTTTCCAAGAAGTCTCAGACTCCAGCAGTTCCTGGAGAGCAGCCCTGCCTGTGCCACACAGCCACCAGCCCCCAGTAGCGGCAGGCGATGGGCAGCACACCCAGTCAGGGGCTGCCAGCAGCCACTAGACCTTCTCACGGCCTGCAGAAACAAAGTGCGATGGGCACTTGAAACCAGCTGATTCCCTGCTCCGCTGGAAGAGTTGCAAGGACTAGTTACAGAGAGGGAAGAGCCGGGGAGCTCGTGGTCACTGGGAGTTCTTTGGAAATGGGCTGTATTTTCTTCACTCTACCCAGAGGTGTTGCACAGCCAGAGCTGTCCTGCAATTGCACCATGCAGTGCTACAGGGAGCTCCGGGGTCTCCATCCTCAGTCACATCATTCAGCCTCTGCCTTTCCCCTTCCCTGGTCTCTGCTGCTTATCTTCAGAGCCTCTGGTCTCGCCGAAGAAGCGCTGCTCTTACACCAGAGAAGAGGGATTACAATGCAGACCTTCAAAGTACAAATTACTTCCCATGCCCTAGGCAGCAAAATGCTTACTGTCAAACGACAGTCAGACCCCACGGCCAGGGAGTTTGGGTCTGTCCTGCCGCCAAACCACACGGCTGACGTCCACGTGGGAAGAGAGGGAAGCTGGCCGTGTGGCCGTGTTGCCATAGCCGTGGCCTGCCAGAGGCAGAAGGATGCGGACAAGGCTTATGCACACCATCCTTGGGCCAGGCACCCTCCTGCCAGCCCTGGGGCTCATTCCGTTCCGTTTCTTCCAGGCCCAGCTACTGGAAAACATTGCCAGTGAGGAGCAGCAGGCTTTGCTGCGTGAAAAGCTTCCTAGGTCTGCTCTTTAGCAAAGGTCTTGAGAGAATTACACAACTACACGGGTTTCTTGCCATCTCATGGGCTTTGCCACCAATGATAACTCTGCATCTTCGAACTCATTTGTCTCCTTTGGATTCTTTGGAAGCCACGTGCTCCTTCCAGCAAGGAGCTTAGCAGCTGCTGTGCTGCACATTGCAGGCATCTGTTTGCAGCTCCATTGTTTTAACACTCTCTTAAGACCCCTTATCAGGAGCAACACGTGCCACCCTTTCTTTCTCTGGAGTACATCAGAAGCAAAGCCGTCCGAGGCGTCTCGCAAACGGGGATGTGCAAACTGTCAACGGCAGAGAAGGAGCCACAGGAGGCCCCCAACCTCTTCAGAGAGCCACGTGCCGCTGCTGAGGGGAAGGCAGAGTTTTACCATTGGCCATACCTGGGGGAGGTAGCAGTGGCTTTTGGCCCTGCCCAGCAGACACGCTTCCTCCTACACACGGCCAGTCTGCCAGTGAACGTGGGGAAACAGAGCCAGACTGGCACGGGCTCATGGGGCAGAGGGCAGGAGGTCCTGGCAGGCTGCAGCACACAATTGCCCCAACAACCAAAAGGCCCCAGGACTGGCAGCGAGATGCAAACCTGAATCCTGGTACCAAAGCCATGTATTGCTAAGAGTATTCTACTGAGATGGCGTGGAAAAGTCCGACTCCCATCTAGGGGGGCATCCAGTCACTTCCAGTGGCTAGTGGTAGGGTGCTGGAACCTAAGGTCGGTGCTGTCAGCTAGGGAGGTAGTGCAATAAACCTTGCAACAGCCCTTGATGTTTGCTTTGACATTTCTTTGCTCCTGTGGGCTTGTGTCCAGTAGTGGGCATGATCCTCAGCTTGGGGGCATTCTTTCCATCAGAGACAGCAAAACCTTACATCGGCATCGTGGTTGATTTTTAAGCAACTGCCCAACCTAGGGATTTCTCTGGAGCCAGAATTCATTTAGAGCTCCCTGCCTTGCAGATATCAAGTGCCCAGGTCTGCAGGTGATAACCTGGGTCCTTTCTCATCACATGAGAAGAATATGTCAGTCCTGGAAACACGCTAAAACAGCCGCTAAGATGAAGAGCAGTCGAAGATGGCACCCAGGGTCTCTCTAAGTTGACCGGAGAAGGTCAGAAAAATCAAACTGGAGATTCAACTCAAAACCACCCAGAAACAGAAATCACGCTGTCTGCCTTACAGGAACTTCCTCTCCTATCTGAATTTACAGAAAAGTGACGCTCTCTGTGGTCCCCGCAGTGGAAACAAAACCCTCTGGCAGGTTTCTGCCTGCTGAGCAGAAGACAGCATTCAGCAGAGCACAGCATCTCCAGAGAGGCCACAGTAGCAAAGCCTCAGGCACACAGCCAACAGAGCACCAAGAACGAGCTACCAGGCAAATGCTGCAAACCCAGATGAAAGAGAGAAGCAAAAACATCAGGAAAATTCATCAGATACAAGGACAAATCCATATGTCCAAGCTCTGTTCTCTAATCATCCTCACTTCTGCCCACATGATTTAGGACAGGTCCACAGATCTTAACAGGACTGATGAGAGTCAAGGCACAAGAGGTCATCTCTGGAGGGCCTCTGACAAGACAGTGCTCTCATATCAGGCACTGACCTAAGTAAACCTTTGTCCACGCTCCTTTCTGCTGAGTGGAGATTTCACAACCTGAGGCGTCTCCAAGGCACGTACCACAGGGGCCAATGGTTTATATGCCCAGCAGAGACGCCCAGACCAGAATGCGAGGGGGAGCCCAACCACCCTGCACCGGCTGAATCGAAGCAGGCGGGAAATGAAAGAGCTGCTCACGTTCCTGCAGTGAGGGGCTGTTGGAGCTGGAAGAGAACTCGGCACGGCTGGCAGGGGAGAAATCCCAAAGCCTCTGATAGGCGTGTGGGAAGGGAGGCAACTCGTCAGCATTTGGGAGTACTGAAGAGAGGGCAAGCTTTCAGGTGCCAGACTGACCCCTCCATCGTATGCAATCCTCCATCATTACATAATCTAGCTTTCAGAAAGCCCATTTTTATGCACTCGTAACAGGAGAGGTAGTTTTGGACTGTCAGTGGTGGTGCAGTTCAGGGCCAAGGTTAACCTGCTCCATGATGAGCAGGTTCAGATACAAAGAGCACCTGCCCTGACATTTGGCTCCTTCCTTCCCCCCCCTCACAGGTCCCCTTTGCTGGCTGCTGAAGCTGGAACAGGTTCAGGACTGTGAGGAGGGTGGATATCAGAAGCAGCTTAATCTGCATTGAGCAAGGGCTTGGGAGCTGCCCCTACACAGCAGGCTGATCCCTCTGATAAGGATCCCCTGGTGCTACAGCCTACAGCTCTGTCACACTGTCCCTGTCTGGTCCCACTAATGGATTTTCTAAGCAGCAGCATCAAGATCTTGTTCTGTCGTATGCAAACCATCACTTCCCCAACAAAGTACAGTGCTGGGTCCAGCAGCAGTGAGTGGAGAGAGGAGCAGGGGCTGGTCCAGAGCTCTGGACAGGGAGCCGGAGACCAGCACATCGCTCCTTTTGCACCAAGCCGAAGCAAGGCAAGAATTAACACAGCTACTGCTCCTGCCAGCTGAGGCCACGCACACCCAGGGGAAAGCTGTCACTCTCCTTTGATGTTAGCAGGAGCCTCTGCTCTCTGCATATCCTGAAAAAGAAAAGCTATTTTTACCTCACCAGAAAATATATAGACTGTGACTGAAGACAATACACGAGAGCTTTTTGCTCAGGCACTACACCTCTTCTAACAACATAACTGGGTTTACAGCTGCCGAGAGAGATGCAGCAGCTCTGTAACTGCTTTTTATCTCCTGCTTGCCTAATGCACTTCCTTCCTTGGACCGTGACATGGCTCAGGTATGTGTGCAATGAACACCGGGGAGCTGAGCGGGCTCCAGCAGGCTGATAGTGCAAAGAGAAAACAGAGGCATGCTCTCAGCCTGCCCGATGCAGACCAGGGACTAAGGCACACCTTGCAGAGCAGCCTCCAGCCTGCCCAGGGTTCCTGGCAACACCCTTGTGCCCACCCGGGAGATGTGCTGGAGGCTGCAGAAATTAGGACCCAGGGTCTGCCCCGGTGCCTTGTGGGGAAACTTCCTTTATTTTTATTTTTTTTTTTTTCTCCAGTGATGCTCATAAACTGCTCCTAATTTCTGCAGCCTGTTCTGACTCATCCTCTACCTCTGCTTCGGCAGGGTTAGTCTACACCTGCTTTGCCTGCCTGCGCCGGCAAAAGCACTGCGCTGGGGGCTTTCTGCTGGCATCTGCACACGGCGAGGAGTTGCAGCACAGTCCCCATGCCACGGCTGCCCTGGGTCCCTGCCAGCAGCGTTCAGCCAGCCTGGCCTGGCCAGCGCTCGGGGTGCAGCCTCCGGAAGCCATGCAGGGAAGAAAGCAGAGAGAGGAAGGCACCTGAAGCACAGGCCTGGCAATATATCTCTGCCAGCTGATCCCTGGTGAGGACATGCGGGCAAAGCCGTAGCAGCAGAGCCACCTGCTCCTCAGCAGAGCTAGTGCAGCACTGTGCCTAGAAACACACGTCATCCTCTGCACCTGTCCCAGAGCTTTGGGTGGGTAAAATAAGAAAGGTGGTAACACAGAAACGGACATTTTCCATCACAACACTGGATAAAACCCAGCACTTGGGAGACCTCCCTTCTGCCAACAAAGCAATGGTGAGAAGGATGAGGCGAGCACAGCACCAGGGGTACGTGACCGTTCTGGATTCACCACCAGGCTCTGCCACTGGCTCCCTGCACGGCCTTAGGCAAGTTCCCAGTGACCTAAGAAGGGCAGCAAACCCTTCCTGCCGTTCAAGGGGCCATTTTCTCGGGACAGACTTAAGTCTGTTACTTGCCAGGATACACCTGAACTCCTGCATGCAAACAGCACCCTGATAACGAAGCTGCTTACTCTCCCCCAGCGCTGCCCAGCGAGCCCCTTACCATGCCCAAGTACTCACCCTCAAGTAATGCATGCATGGCATTGCTGCAGGAGAAGGTCAGCTCGCCCTGGGCAGCCAGGGTCTGCAGCTCTGATCAGCCCCCTTACAGAGTTCTGCGGCCAAAACAAGTGTAAGCAGCCTCTCTGGAAGAGGTTTATCAGCAGCAGGACTGCACCCTGTATCACCACTCACACTTGCCTGCCTGCTGGCACAACACGGGGGCTCCTGCCTGGAGTCTGGAGATTAAGGTTGTCCCACGTCAGGGCTTGGGGAGAGCTGCCAGGCTGGACACGAAGCATTTGGTGAGTGTCCTGCCTGAGGTGCACTTCATAAACACATCTGTGAGCTGTAAACAGGGAGGAGCTCACGTGCAGGAACCCTGCTCTTCCAACAGTACAAGTGGAGATGAAACTTCAGAAATAACAAAGCAAAATGAAACAGCTCTGTGGCCAGAACCACACTGTCTCGTGGTTTGTGCTGCACAAAGCAGGCTGGGCCAGAGGCAGCGAGCAGAAGACCCCAGGTCGTTCACCGGTCTCTGCAGACCTTGGCTGGGCACAGTCCCAAATGAAGGACACCGAGATGGAACTGAAGTGGCAAATGAGGTCTAGTGACAGCAGCTCCAGGCCCTTCGTAGGGCCTGGAACCTACTGCAATGCAACGAACGCGCCCCTTCCCCCCTTCTACCTGCACAGCAGACTCCTGCTCCAGCATCCCTTCAGGAGATCCTTGCTTGCAGCAAGAAGGCAAGGGGTCCACAGTGGTTGGTGCATGCCCTCTCTGAAAGACACGCAAGGGAGTCACACCAATTGTTCAAAGGAACAGACCTCCTGGAGACCGCTCCCATCCCACCCTCTCCTCGTGCTCAGGCTGACACAGGGTGGAGCGAAGCTCACCTGGCTGGCAGGAGACATCCTTCTGCTAACCCCATCTTAGATCCAGACGCTAAACTGGGGCCATTGTGACAAAGCACTGGGGGACTGCAGGGAAGCCACACGGCTTGGTTTCTATTTCTAGCTACCATCCAGCTGTCCCTTTTTGCCAATTACAGGTTTAAGGCCCCCAGGCACTGGGGCCAAGCCAGTGACTGCGAGATTGTGAGGTGGTCACACCTGGAAAGGCCTGGGCAGCAGACAGATAAATACAGCTTGGGACACCTGCACCTTCAGTGGGGGAAAGCAACAGCTCTGTCAGCTGCAGCTCCCTGGGATTCCCTACAAAATAGCCCAGGCCACCACTAGGAAAGCTTCTATCAGCTGAGAGGCAGGAAAAGCAGATCCAGAGAACCTGTTAGGATGCAAAAATGCTTTGCATTACATAGGAATTGAGATTTTTATAGTGAGCAAAGGCCATGTTGAAGCATTTGAGCAGAATCCTTACCTCAGTCTAAGGAAAACACCTCCCCCCTGTCCAGTGCAATTCAGCACTTCCCTGGAAGTCTGGGATCCCTCTGGTATTTGAGCTGTGACTCCACCTCAGTTCAGGTAGAGCTCAAATGTCAATTGTCAAAATCATGGGCACTGCAACTGCTGGCTGGCACGATACATCTGCTCTGAAAAGTGTTGCTGCTCTGAGCCTCCAGAGCAGCATCATCAATGTCTCAGATCCTGTCTTGTGGGGGTTTTTCCCCTACATATCTGCATGTCATGAATGCAAATATGAGTCCTCTGCACCCTGAAGGCAGGACCTTACCAGCCAGACCTTATGAGCCTATTCAAAGTTGCTGCCTCAGCATAATGAAAACTTCCTCCGGGTCCTGCAGCCCCCAGGATAACACACTCGATAAACCCCTAGAAACAAGACTTGTGCCTCCCGAGCCACTTGGGGTTACTGCCTGCCACACCTAAGGGAAAAGCAGTGTTAAAAATGCCCGTGACACTGCTCCGCTGGCTTGCTGAATGGGAGTGTGTGTGTGTGTCCCCTTCTTTTGAGAGCTCCCAGGCAGGGACTGGGATTTGGCTTTGAGTTGTGCAGCCGCCAGCACCAGTGAGCACCAGCAGCGGTCACTCCCACAAGCCCATTGCAGGCAAACTCAGGGGTGGGATACCCCTGGGGTGGCAAACCCTTTGGCTGCGAGGGATGAGCAGTGCCAGCCTGGCTCAGTCCTACAGATTTCTAGCTATCCAGTGATGCCTCGTCCTTCCCAGGAGGGTGGAGAGGCGAGCCCTGCACCGTGCAGGAGCGGACGGTGCGCTCACCTTTTGGCTGCAGCCCAGGGTTCCCTCACGCACACCAAGTACCCACGGCCACAGCGGGGCCGAGGGAGGGAAACCCCAGGACTGGAAGCAGCTGTGGCTACTGTGGGGTGCTGTAATGGCAACCACAAGGGGCTCTGGCACAACCCTGTAGGCCACGTGGTAGGCATTAAGAAGCAACTGCCCCCCTAGGGACTTCTGTGAGCCAGGGCTCCAGTGCTGGTCCCCGGATGCTATGATGTCTGCCCTACCCACAGGAGAGATCGTTTCTCCCTCTGCTGTCCTGAGATGGCTCCCGGGATGAGACTCAGCAGCTTCGGTGCCCCCGTGCCTCTGCATTCCCAGTTTACACCTGAGATAAAACCAGTGAAT
Organism: Ceryle rudis; assembly: GCA_033439905.1. Taxonomy (NCBI): domain Eukaryota; kingdom Metazoa; phylum Chordata; class Aves; order Coraciiformes; family Cerylidae; genus Ceryle; species Ceryle rudis. Next base: position 23,876 of record JAAGNO010008695.1, read on the forward strand.
TCCAACAGCAACTGCAGACAGAAGCTCTTCTGTCAGAGATTTAGAAGGAAGAGGAGGTCTGTAAAGAAAACTACTCCTTCAGCTACAACGAGTTTTGGTTTTTCAAGATACAAAGCTCTGCCTCTGACCTTTGGAGAAACTCTTCAACTGCACCATGATGTAGCTGGGAAGGAATGCAAGGCTCCTTCCTCTGTCCTTATCTTCCACGTAACCAGAGAAGTGATCTCCCACCACCAGACACTTTGCTGGCTGCTGCTACTCGGTCCTCAGCTGTTCTTTTCCTTTCACTTAAGGAAACGGGGATGGCAGTGTGTGCAGCAGAGAACCTTAAACATGTTACCTTGGAGAAGAGTAAATAACTTTAACAGTGGGCTTCGATATTTTGAGGAAACTCCGTGTGCTTTTGCTCAAGGAATGAAGCACAGCCCTTCTGCACTCAGCAGAATGCCAGGATGGGTCCAGGGCTGAAGTCACAGAGGAAGAGCTGCTCCTCTCTGAGGCTTGCTGTGCCCTCCTGGTATGAGGACAGGGGTGTGCCAGAGGTTCACCTTACTCCAGCACGTCCCCTTTCTGCTTAAGGAGGAAAACATTCCCTGTGCTCCTGTCACCTGCTGAGGCTCCAAGGAGCAGCCAGGCTCCCTGGTTCTGGTCAACAAGCTGTTATCTTAGGAAATGTGGATGCAGTTTTGAAGCTGAGTCAGCAACAGGAGCTGAATAATTTAAATCCTGAGCAATTCTGCTACTGCTGCCCAGATAATGGAAGGTACTCAGATTCACACAAGGAGAGAGCTGGGATGAAAAACAGTGCCTCTGTCAGGCTGCATCCTCCTGTTAAGAGAGAACAGCAGTGATGTAGGCATAAATAAGCAGAAAACAATGCTCTGCAGTGCTGAACTAGACACTCTGCTGCTCAGAGCAGGCAGTCCTCTGAGCACAGCAAGGCTGAGGCTCGCTTTCCTGTGGCATTTGCGGTTGCTGGCACGGTGATCCATAATTTCAGAGGAATCCAATAGGAGCTGCGGGTGCCTCACCTCTCAGATGTCTAATCCCTCAGCTTCCAAAGTGCTGGAATCATCAGCCATGAGTGACAGAGGAAGCATGTGAGAGGTCCACACTGACACCCGCTCTTCAGCTTTCTGTCAGATGAGGAGCTATGCGATGTTGGGGGGGGCGCGCAGATTTGCTATGCACAGATTTTCCAACCCTTGCTCTCTCCCCAGTTGCCTCTCCATCTCCTTAATTGCTGGGGGAGGGGAAGGAGAAGCCAATTTATAAGTACTTCCCCCAGATCAATCTGAAAACCAGCACCCAGAAGCATGGAAAGAATGAAAACTTGAAAGAAATCCAGTGGACTGGGTTTGCAAAACTCAGCAGCTGACGCAAGAGAGCTCTCCACATCATACCCCCTATCTAAGCAACTGGTATCTAGCCATCCATCAGTTCAGAACTGTTTGAGCTGTGAGATTCCCAAAGGAAATCCAGAAACACAAACTGAATAGACGTTCTTAAACGGTGCACTGTTGCCTCCAAAAGCACGACTTTGGAGATGAAGCAGCCGGCTCTTACTCCGCGAGACAGCTGCCTCGTGCCAGCAGAACCACTAAACCACCAGTTTAGTTCCTGGAGAGGAAGCAGTCTGAGCCCCAGATCTGGATGTTCAGGCAGCCCTTTGCCCCTCCCCGCACGCATACTGAGCAGACAGGCAGCTTCACAGCATGTGCCTCTCTGGAATCTTAAGACATGAGTCATAAGGTGTTCTTTTTGCTCGTCACTTGGATGAGCCAGGCAACGCCACTGAAAATTTCATCACGCCGATTTATCTTATTTATACACATTCAGGCACAACAACTCAGGAAGTCAGACTCACATGAAAGGGTTGCAGAGGAATGGAATATTCATGGCCTATTGTTTATGCTATGGCTTAGTTCTGTGCTATCCTGGCTGCAAAGTTTTCTGCACAGATAGGAACCGTTCGGCATCCTCTGCATCCAGCTCTCTCATCCAGAGGACCAGAACGCATTTTACACACAGGATTATTATCCACTGCTTTTCCCCTGTTAGAGACCAGGCAGTTCTGAGCGCGAAAAGCATCACCTGATGCCTGAAAAATTCCCAGTTCTGGGAACTCAGGGTTTGGCATTATGCCCACAATATAGGCCAAGGGCAAATCACTTCTTAATTACTGCTTATGGTGCAGATTTCTGCTTCCACTTGGGCAGGTACCAATCTGAAAGACGTAACGAGACCCCTATTAGGCTGCAGTTAATCCATCCCAGCTATCGATCCTTTGGGATTCACTGGTCCTGCTGTAACTGCAAGATTACAGGTCCACTGAGATGCTGAAATGTTATGCTTATTCGGGGATCTCAGGACGGAGAGCGATCCAGCGCTTGGCTGCAGTGCATGCCTGGAGGCAGCGCAGACTGACCTCCTGGGAGAGCAGATGAACACATCCCGTCGTCTCCACCTGGCAGGCTGCACTCTGCTCCTCCGGGAAAGAAATCTTTTGCTCTGATGCTGAGCATCGAGCAGGAGAGCAGGAACTCAGATCTCACCCCACACTTTCAAGGTACCTGGTCTCTGAGGCCTGCAGCGTGCCTACGTGCCACGGTCTGCACCAAGACCTTCTTGCTCAGTCATGTTTCTACTGTTCCCTAGACTACAACTGAAGCGCTTCATGTGACTGTCCGAGCCCGAGGCCATTCTTTACACCACCATCACAGGAAGCTGCAAATGAAGGGAGCAGTCAGAGAAATCTCCCGCTTGGTCCCACGCGTCACACACCTTGCCATCAGCAGGAGCTGGTGCCAGCGGTGTCTGGGTGGGCAAGGCACACACACAGCTTCTCTACCTGCAGTGCCTGGCTCAGAGAAAGGCAGCTTCTGCAAGGGTGGAGCAGCTGACTAAGCAGCTGCTTCTCTCCACCAGGAAATCCACTGGGAGCAGCAATCCAGTTCCTGAGTGACTGTGCATGACATGGCAGCGAGGCACAGCCACCAACTGCTGCAATAGTAACAGGCCCCAAAGACGCCAGCGTTTGCAGAGAGCAGCTCTGAACGCATTTCCAGCCTATCAACCCTGCTGTCCCTGCTCTCCCTGAAGGCTTAATCCAAGCCTTCTGAACTGAAAAGTTAACGCCCTGAGGTCTGGAGCACAACTGCACGGTCCTGCTCCTTCCCAGAGTCCAATCCTGTGCAGATACCTAAGAACTTGGAATCCTGTGCCTTTGTCCATCACCTTGCTGAGTGAGCAAAGGAGCCAAAAGCTTTCTTGGATTCATATCCATCCATATGCTGATGACTACACACAACTTTTTGTCTTGATCAGCTCTTCCAGATACCACTGATTGATTTGTTTCTGAAGCACCCTTGGCATACCTGGACAACCCAATACGAACATTACAGCAAGACCACCAGCCCACCCCACCGCATCCCGCTCGTAGTACAACAACCTGCACCTTTCTCCAGGTACTGCAATGCTCTGGAGAACAGCCGGGCAGATCTGCAGCAAATCCACTTGAAATCTTGAAACCCATGAGTTCCATTTAAGGGTAATTAATGAATGATTCAGAAGAGATGTGCACATTTCTGTTGTGTGCCCACAGCCCTGCTCTCGCAGATCAGCACTGAGGATGATTTCATCGCACAGTAGCTTTTCCTGAGGTCTAATTCAATTATATAAGATGCCCCTGGATGAAAGAAGCAGAGTCCCAGAGTCCCAGAAATACTCACTCATAGACTGCTTTGGAAAGTGAGCGATTCTGTAGCACAGGAGTGAGGACAGAGCTCCACTGACCTAGCAGAGCTAACGGGAGTCTCACTGTTGTTCTAAAATTGAAGGTTATCAACTATGTTATGCATCAGGTCAGTGGACCTTTCTCACTGATTGTCTGCAGTGTCAGCACTTTTCCCTGGCCTCAGCAGGAAAAAATTGGGAACAAAGCCTCTCTGGAACCTGTCCCTCAAAGCCCTGTCAGCTACCACACCGGAGATGTGGGGGTGTTTACTGCTGGAAGGGAACTTTCCTTGCCACCTGCAGAACACCGTTTTGCTCTTGGCAGCCTCGATGAATCCTTCTTTGGAGAATGGGATCTGAACAAACCGTACTCTTTCCAGCTCTGCTTTTAAAGTTGCCCACCACACACCTGCCACTCGCGATGTCCCAGCAGGACAAGGCTTCTGGCAGTCGCCAGCACTACGGCACAGGTACGGACGAAACCATCCTATCCCTGGCCACGTCAGCTGCGCGCTCTGCAACACAGCAGCCATGAAGCAGACCCAGCACATCTGCCACGCTTCCACGCTGGCTCACTTACCTCCTTCTTAGGATAGCGTAAGGCATTACACAGGCCATGCTGGACCTCTGTGCAGTACTTCAGGTACCCCTATCAGTGTCAAACCCTCCACGGCACAGAGAGCGTTTCCAAAATCTCTCACACCAACCTGCCCTGTCAACCTCGCTGAGCCTCTGTCAGTCACAGAGCTCCCAAAGAACATTCCCTAACCCAGCCCCCACTGTTCCTCCCCCATGTACGCTAAAAAATGCAACTCCACAATGTGGGGCACTTAGGACACTGTGCTACAGCCAAAGACTCTTCGCATAAATCGCTTAACGAATGATTTACTGTTCTCTTCTTCAAATGTCATCCAAATGCTGGAAAACAAGCTCTGGGCTCCTGGAACAGCAGCTTTTTTTCCTGTTAACATCAGGCAAATGCTTTTGACCTCGCCAGCGGGATAGCGGGGGCATTTGCAGGTTCAGCACAGACAGCAGCATGAATCAGAGAAGAAATTCTTCCGAGGAAAAGATGAGGGATCACCACTGTCAGGAAAGTGCTCCCCAAACAGTCTTAAGAGTCAGATGCTGGAAGCCCAGTAGGGCAAGGACCTCACGGTACAGGGACTGCATATCTGACCTCCAAAAGAAGCCAGAGGTCAAGCTCAGAGAAAGGCACAGCGATGACAAGATGGAGAAATCCCGACAGCATGCATACTTGGGCATCACACACAAACTCACAGAACCTTTCTTAACCAAGCCTCTGCAAAACTAACCCCTCTGGGGCCTTTCCCAAGCAGCCTGCGTGGTGTCCACGCAGCCTAAGGTGCCTACAAAAGTCTATATACAGAGATGGGAACAAGGTTTCCGGGCACACCGCCTTTGTCCGCATCCCCCCTCACTACCCCAGGCAGGATTCAGACCTTTTGCAGTGTGTTGCAGAGAGATCATGCATCAGACAGACTAGGACACCTCCCGAAGTCCCCTTGCTGTGGGGAGTCCAGGACAGCCGGCGTGGGTCTCGGAGTCACGTTTACTTGGCATCTCCTCTGGCTGAGACATTCAGTGAGTCTAATTCAGCATCGGAGGCTAAGCCAGCTTCACTGCCACTCTGAGGGCCTTCCAACTGGACCCCTTGATCAGGCTGCTGCCCTGTGCTGTCCAGACAGACCGATGCCGTATTTTCAGTGTCTAAAGCTCAGCTTTATGTTAACTCCTGGAAACCCACTGTACCCAGCATGTGGGGAACTGCAGGGGACAGAAGCAGCCCCCGGGGCAGACATCCCGAGGGCAGCCTCACCACAGCCCTGCTCGGCACCTACAGAGTCAACACTTGGAGCAGGGCTGCTGTCTCGGCTCCCGGGAGAGCCAGTGGAGAGAAACCAGCATTTCTAAGAGTATAATGCAGCTGACCTACTTCCACATGCAGTGCAGCATGGGAAGGGCTCCCTCCTTCTCTCCCGGACTACGGGGAGCTGAGGTGAGCACTCCAGATGCAGAGGTCTGCACCACAGCTCTCCTAAACTGGGGCAGACCATCCCATTACACAGCACGAGGTCCACACACCACTGGCAGCACCAGCTCCGCTCGTGTCCGTGACACTGGACGCCAGTGCCTGGAGAGCAGCCCCGCTCTGCCCCAACGCACCCAGCAACACAATCCCACCCCAGAAACATCCAAATCCTCTCAGCTGCCGCTGCCATGGCAACGCCAGAGAGAGGATCCGCCAGCCTTTGATGTGCTGATCTGTTTAAAGCATGCAAAATGCCATTCAGGAGCTGGGGAGCTGCGTGGAGGAGCACCTGACCGCCCTGAAGATGGAGGGCTCTCCAAGGAGCGAGGATTAATGCACGCTGGCAGGCACCGCTGCCGTCCCCTGCCTCAGCAAGTCATTACCAGCATGCTGTTGTTTCTGTGCTCTGGGTCACCCACTTAGTGGAGCTTAATATTTAACACCAGACAAGCTGCTGTTTCACGGGGTAGTTGGGGTTATTCATAAAAAAATCTCCCTTCCACCCCCCAAGACTCAAAAATTAAGATGCTGTTACTCCAGATTATCAGCGCCAGCAGCAAGCGCCGTGAGCTGAGCACGAGTTCTAACCCCAGGGCTGTTAATGCAGAACCAAGAAGGGCTGTTAAGAGGCCACAGAAAAGCCAGCAGAGCCCAGTAACGTGCAGCATGACGCTGTCCCCATCTCCCACTGCACCACAGGCACAGCAAGAGATTCCACCTGCCGAACGGGCAGCGCAAGCCACAGGAAGAGCAGGCTCCCTCTCCAGCAGCTCCCGCAGACCCCCAGCCTTGCAAGTGCAGAAGGCCTGCACGATTGCTTACCTTCAAAGGTGAACACTCTTGTAGCATTTAGCACTAGAGCTCCCCGGAGCTTTGCAAAAAAACCCCAATGCTGTCAGTGCCAGGAAACGCTAAACGCTGACCCCTGCACTCCACGTGCCCTCGCGGAGCTGCCAGCTTAGGGGTCAGTACACTCCGAGAAGCTCCGAAATCTGAGGGCACAGAGGAAGATGTGAAGGGTTTTATGGTAAACTTCTGACAGAATGGGCTTTACAATATGAAACGCAGTAACCTCAAGTAGCCTCCTACGGAGAGAACATCTATGTCCTGCACTCTGCCATTTCCACCACTTTCATTTCAAGATTCAGCCCGCTCCACAGTTGCAAAGGTTCCTCTACATCCAGTTGCCCTCTGGCTACCGGAGTAAGAGGAGGCAGCCTTTGGCAGACCACAGAAATGCTACAGAGCGCTGCGGGAACTGCAGAAACAAGGGACTTGAAGGAAGCAGAATGCAATTACCTGAGAAAGATTTTGGCTGAACAGAGAAGCCAATCCCCACATGCACATCCACACACTTTCTTGAGAAAAACATCACAGGATCTTTGACAGGAACTACAGAGGATGCGGGATACCAGGCTCACAAAGGGAGTTCAACCTCAACCCTTTAGATTTCCTCCTTTTAACTTCTTGGAGTTTAGGGGGAGTCAGAGTACCTGCTTTACAGTGAATACTCTGGCTGTGCAAGCCTGTGAATAGAATTAAACAGTAACCAAAACCCTATTAATTATTGGCTTCCTCAAGTCCTTTTCATGAGAAAAGAGGACCCGTTTCACCTGCCAGCAGGCAGAGGTTGAGGAACACGGTTTGGCCAGGATGCCCACTGTGGCAGATACGAGAGCACGTTGGTTTCATTACAGCTGCTTCACTGCAGTACCTGCTGACCGTGTTCTGGGATGTGGGCCTGCTGGAAGCCTCCAGCACTGTAGTCTGTTCTCCTGCCTCTCCTGCAACCCTTACTGTCCTTTTAGAGGCACAACATCCTCCAGACAAGATGTCTGTACGCGTGTTTGCTCACGCTGGTCTTTGAAAACAGCCAAAATCAGGTGCTTCTTTTCATGGTTGGGCACCCAAAGGAATTTCTTCAATCTCTGTTGTTTCCTGGCAGCTCCTGATCACATCACTGGCATGTCATGTACCTCTTAATTTAAACATAAACACTACATATGCATACTTTCCAGGCACTTTTCATCATTAAACAAGCCTCACATTATCCCAGTAACCTGCTGGCAAAGCTCAGCAGTAGAAAGCAGACAGCTTGCGGGTGGAGAGCTAACTGCAGTGGCTGCAGCTCCAGAAAGAGGGCAAAAAGTGTGTTACTTCCTTTGGTTTTTGTTTTCTTTCTTTCTTTCTTTCAGAAATCTCACAAGAACAATAGAGGAAACTCTGAAGCTTCCTTGGCTGTTGAAATCTTTGATTTTTTTTCTTCTCCCACTTCGTTACAAGAGATTCTTTCTGTCAAGAACAAAGTACGGGGCCGTACGTTATTGCTGGGCACACTCCATTCTGCTCCTCTGTGCAGTGCTGCATTATTTCCCTCCAAACAGACAAAAGACACCACCTCTGCAGAGACAAAGCGTTCAGACTGAGACTCCCACCACACAATGCCCCTTCCCAGGGAGCGGACTCATCTCCAAGCTTCACCGGGAAGGTGCTTCACTACTGCAGCTACCAGCAGAGCCTCCAGATCAGCCTGTTCTCAGTGTCCTCACAGCACTCCCAGCTCTAAAGCGTGACTTTAAAGCAAAGAGAGTTAGTGAAAGATGCCAAATATCTGCAATTTACCCACAGTGCCTGTGACAGAATAAACGTTCCTCATGTGACCCCTCTGCTGCTGCTGCTGGGGCCACAGAGCGTTTGAGAGGGATCCCTGCTGGTGGTTCTCAGGGGACAGTCACTGCTGCTGCCTCACAGTCTGGATGGAGGGAGGGTGGTCTCGTCTACGCGTTACTGAGCTGCTGCTGCCCCCAAAGAACTCCTCTGGCAGCTCCGAGGGCACATCTCTCCCTTGGCAGGGATGAGTTCACAGGTTTTGAGGAGCGATGCTGATACAGTACTGATGGGCAGCAGATATATTACGCTTCTGTCCTGTGATACTGCAGCTCTTCTTACTGCAATCTCAGCGCCAGGGCCATCTGACAGCAGGCTTGACAGGAAGCATTTTTTTTCCCAGAAAGGGGGTCAGCCTGCTGACCATCATGTTGCTCTTTAACAGGAGCACGTTGCTATGCATCAAAGCGGTGGCATGTCCAAGCTGCGTGTAAAGAGAGCTGCCGAGCCGTGCCATGCTTCGCTGAGCAATTCTTGCTTGGACCAAACCTACTGTCACTGCGAGCTGAGATGATTCTGCCAGGAAAAGAGCTGAAGAATGAAAAGCCTTAGAAAACAACAGCCTGCAGGCCAAATACAGATCCCATGCAGGCATCTCCTAGAGCTGAAATACGCCCGTGCCAAAGACAGCGGCCCACAGATAGAACTTCTGTTCCAGTGTTAAAGATGGGAAGCTGAACCGTAACACTTCCCACTGCACCAAAAGCCAAGTCCAACATCAATTAGCCGAGTTTCCCCTTTCTGAGAACTCTCTAGCACACCACTGTCCAACTCTCTGCTGCCCTGTGCCTCCTGACAGCGTATCATCCACTGCAAGGAAAACTGGAGGGAGGGACCTTCCTTCTTTAACTTTGTTTTTAAAAGATTATAGAGAGCCATGGAGTGAAAGGAAAGTGGACTGGCTTGTTTTGGACTCTCCAGTTCCAACAAACAAAGCGACCTCCATCCAAAGCACCAGCACAAGAATCTCTTTCTTTGCAAACTCCCAAGTCCGAGAGACCAGGCATGCAGCAGAGCAGGCTGCAGTACCCCCAGCAGCACAGCCAGGGCATATCCCAGCCAACAGCCTGACAACCTCACAAGAACGTCACCAGCACTTCAGGCAGACAAGAGGAGCCAGCAGGCTGCTGGTACATGCCTTATGACACCGCCCAGGACCCTCTGTATTTGCACACAAGATTCCAAGGTCTCTGAGTGCCATTTGCAACCGCTAACCTGTAAATGACAACTTAAAGCTGCCCTGCGGAAGAAACTACCATCTGCTGCTCAGCAGAACAGCTTCTCCAGGCAGAGCAATGTGTGCGTGCTAGGACACAGGCCTGGGAGGCAGTGCCTGCAGCTGGGCACAGAGGAAGGAGAACAAGCTGCTGAAGCATCTGAGAAGCCCCTGAGTTTAACAGCAGCATGCTTGGAGACGGAAGGGTCAGATGCTTGGAAAGCCTAGCACAGCATTTCCCACAACACTCGCCCAAGGGAAGCCCCTGAGACCCTGGGTGACCACAGGCTGGTTCGCTCGATCGGAGAGCTTAGCAGACAGCTTAGTCCTTGTGAGGTGACAGCACAGACGCTGCCCTCTTCTCTTGCCCAGTATGTCCCTTAAAATAGATGACAGCCCTCAGAGTACATCCCATCCAGTGCGTTAGGATGCCAGGCATCTGTACTGCCTCGAGGTCCATGAAAGTGCCAGATGACATGGGGGCAGAACTGGAATGAGATCTGGATGGAGCAGTCACACTGATGGGTCAGTGTCTTTGCTGCCCATGGCCAGCAGTCCTGTGCCTGCACAGTGCTCACGAGGGCATCCACAGAAAGGAGCAGGATCTCTCCTGTGTTCAGAGATGCTCTGTGCAAGCAAGGAAGCTGAAACTGTCCTTAGCTCACCCCACACCTGTCTGTCTCACCCACCAAAACAGCATATTCTCATAGCATTTATCTTATTCTTTGCTTTGTGCTGTAATCAGCAGGTCCTGGGAAAGACAAAATGCTCCCCATTCCAGGCATGGCACCATGACAGAACTAAATGGACTCTGAATACACTACGCATTTCCTGCAGACTAGCTGGAAACCTTTGTTTTCTGGACAAATGATGCTGTAAAAAGGTGAAAATATCAATTATTCCTTTGCAGAAACCATCAAATCAGTTACCAATCTAACATAGTTTATACTCTGCAAAGGGATTCAGCGCTCTGTTCTCTGCGTTTCCCTATTACAAGGTCCAAAATATGCCCAGGGATGCACCCTCTAAGGCCTGAAAAGTCCTGTCACCACAGTGCAGTGAAGGGCCACAGCCTTCACTTCTGCTCGTTGCCTTGCTGCAGTACCTTTCTGCTTAAACAGGAGTCTTGCAGTGACCTGGACACACACGCACACAAGCGTGCGCGCGCACACGCTCTCTCCTTCCCCATCTCTGTATAAATATAGAAACCTCGTCTGTTTTCTAAATGCTCTCCCACTGCTGCATTCTCTCCCTCCGCCTCCCAAGACACTTCGGTGAATACCTGCTGCTTTGTTTCTGCTGTAGATTTTTCACTGAGGCTGCAACATTTCGGAGCTGCAGATTTAACACAGTCCCCTACATCTGCAGCCCCTACACAGAAATGTATGGCTCTGGCTTAATGTTTCACCCAGTCAGCAAAATCTGGTTTGCAAATGGGAAGGGAACTTGAATTTTGCTGCTGTTTGCAGTGCTGTGGCTCAAAACATGACATTGTTAGTTCAGCTGTGAAAAGAAATGAGAATTTTCAGATGGTTCTGCCACGCTGAGCAGTCCCGCTACAGAGAGGTGGTGTCAGGAGCTTCCCCGGAGGCTGCCCTCTGCTCATCTAAGATTTTAGCGAGGCTGGTCTATCCAAACCAGGGCTAACGTTTCCAGAATCTGCCCTCGTGGCATTTTGAGAGCTGGAGGTGAGAACTGCTGGAGAGATATAAGTAGGGCAGGGAACCCAGAAATCTCTGCAATCCTTGACCCATCCTTCCATCACGCCCCCAGCGATGCTACACCTTTCCAGACCAGCACAGAGAGGGTACATTTCTGAAGAACCTTGACACACTTAGACAATTAAAACAAATTAGCATAATTCAGACTAAACTTCTAATTTTAGCGCTCCGTAAAGCTGCTTTCCTTTGAGCTCAGCTCTCGCTCGCTGTACCTCAGCCTCAGCACACTACAGGCGGCTTCCTCCCGTGAATAAACTGAGCCCCACGGGCTGTCGAGCACAGGGCTTCCACAAAGGGCACTGTCCTTTGCTTCTCACCCTCTTGGATGCACTCGCTCTAGTCGGGGCTCGCTCCCTCACACAGCCTGGCCAGACACCCTGGCACTGAGGAGAGGGCACAGTTTGAAAGAACTTGCTCTGGACTCAGATTACTGAATTCTACAGGGTTTCAAACGCTGCTCACCTCACCCCAGTACCTTGATAACTGGTGGGCTCACCGAGCGCAGACAGATGCCATTATCACCTGAATAATTTAAGAGCCTGCAGAGCAACAGTGCAGACTGGCACCAGCTTCCCCTCAGAGCCTCCTCCCGCTGCAGCAGCAGGGTCTGCTCTGACCTGACGTCCCTCGCATCTCAGATGCCTGTATTCCGCTCGTGTTCCACCTGCCAGCCACTCTCCCTCCCATCACCGTGCTGCATTTCCCTCCTGCCTGGAAATGTCAGGAAAGGACACGGGCACAGGCTCTGAAATGCCTTGCTAGCTAAGTACTGTACAAGCTGTTCTCCTCTTACAACCGACTTCAGTATTTGTGACAACTATTTACTGGGAAAGGGATGGACATCCCAAGTCAAACACAGTTCATCACAGATTAGCTCACATTATCTGAGAGATGAGGCTCTCCTGGCACCACATCCTGCAAAGGGCAAGGAAGACAGTGAAAGGAGAAAAGGGTAAACGCCAGAGAGGAACTGCTGCCACGGAAATGTTCTGGTTTCTCTAACTGAGAAAGCTCTTGGTCTGTGCCCGTTGCAACAAGCCACGCTCAGACAGAAACTCCCGTAACCCCCACTGGGAAGAACCCTGAGATCAGTGTAATTTCTGCATTGCCATTTGCCTTCCTGCACACACGTGTGCCACGCACTGCCCTCTGCCATCCTTCCCCCATACTTGATGCAACCACTGGAAAGCAAATACAAATGCTGGGGGCACAGATGCTCCCATTATAACCAGTGCTTGCTGCACCGCAACCTAACACAGAAATGCTGGAGGGTGACTGTGAGCAGCAGCGAGTGGAACTGGGCAGTTTAGCCAAAGGTAAGTCTGAAACAGCCTCTTCTTACTGGCTCCATAGCAGGGAGATTCACAGAGAGATGGGAGTGGAACCGTAGTGGGGTTTGGGGAAAAAGCCCCCCTGAAGGCCTCCGATGGCAGAGCAGGACCGTACAGCATGGCACTGAGGCTTTTTTTAGTCCCAGCAGCGTTTCCATTCCAGGACTCCGGTGGCAGGTCAGATAAACAGCATCAGAGGGAGTCAGCGTCACACACAGCCCCTGTACTTCCCAACCCAGCCTAAAGCAAGAACGAAATATTTATTGAGCTGCTATGAATCAGAGGTCTGAATCTCCTGACAGTGCAGCCAGCTGACGTAATCCTCCCCAAACCCTGATGGGACCAGCTTCCCCAACAACCTTGACTGAGCTTGGAGGGTCACAGGTACGTGGTAGTCACATACAAGAAGTTCCAAGCTGGGAGACTGGGCAGACGTGGGGCGCAAACCCTCCACAACTGCTGCGTCCCTCAGTGCACCAGATCACCAGATCATCCTGCTTTGCCCCAGCTGCCAGCAGCTCTGTATACAAAACACCTTCCCAGCTTTAGCTGCACATTTACAGCAAAAAAGATTCAACACTGTACTGCTGCTCTGAACTCAGCACTCGAACAACCCGAACAACCCGAAGGAAGGTTTAAGATGGTCCTTTGATTTGCAAAACCCTTTTGAAAGCCTAGAGACCAGCTAGATAGCTGAGGGTTCAGCCCATTGCCATTCACGCCACTTAACTCTTCATCTCCACTGTCTCCCTGGTTACATTCAGAGTGGCAAAAGCTAGGGCTTCCTCCAGCCTCAAGGGCTTTGGCTGTCCTGATATCCCATGCCCTGATGTCCCATGCCCCTTCTCCCTGCCACTGCACAGCAGCATCATGTTCCAGGCAGACGATACCAATTCCTTTGCAGAAAAAGTGCCTCAGGCAGAGAGTCCTGGAGTCCAGACACCCAATCCTGGCTGCAGAGAGCTGCTGCAGGTAGCTGGAGCCTGGCTGGAGCATCCAGTGTCCTCACAGCTTCACCTAGTGCCGATCTCACATGGTCATAAAGGCGCCTTCTTCGGTGCTGTGCCACACCACAAGCTGCTTATCTTCTCAGGGCAGGTGCCTGTATAGGCACTGCTCTCGCAGTGCAGGGGGAGGCAGGAGGAGTTTTGGCTGAGGGAACCGGCAAAGCTTGCCGTGGGAGACAACAGAAGTTGCAGCTAGAGCTGTTGCTCTAGGAGCAGGACACGGGAAGGAGACAAAGCAGCTGTGTGCTCTGAAACGCTGTGGGTGGCATGGGCCTTGCTCTCGCTGATGGGCTCCAGCTTGCTGGTTAGATACCACCACAGCTCCCAGCAGCCAGCGAAGCCCTGGGTGGCCGACAGCCACGACATCTCTGGCAGGATCTACGGCCACTGAATTCAAGAATCTAGGTGGCCCAATCCAGCCACTATACCAGGCCCAGCAGCCAGGGGAGGAGTGCACAATGGTGCTCTTAAGTCCAAGGGGAGGTTCTAAGCCATCTGCAGCTCAGGTCTGCTGAAATCCTTTGGTCTCCTTCTGTTCATCACTCTCTTCTCGGCAGCCCCTCTAAACCCAGTGCAAGCCGAAGGCTGCTGCTCAGTGGCAGCCCTTGGAACGGATGGCAGGCAAGCAGAGAGAAGAGCCCCAGTGGCTCCTGCTTGGCAGCACTCCAGCAGCCATTTCTCACCCCGGTTTCTCACGTGCTTATTGCATAATTCTAACAGAGGTGCCTGCATCTCCAACTCAGGGATCCTAAGCTTGGACTTAAGTCCCACCCTGCCACAGCTCATCAGCGAAGAGCAGGTGAGCGAGCTCTGCAGCGTGCCACACAAGCAGCACACGCATTGTCACCCTGCGTGACCCTTTGAGTGTCCTACTAAGGAATCATCTGTAATTGCTCCTCTGTCTGATGGAGCTTGTGGCTGTTGTTCCAAGCCCTACTTGACTTGTTCCAATTCCCACATTTCCCCGGCTTCCTAAGCAGGCAGAGCTTCTTTCTTGCAAAAGCATTCTCATGAGCATCCTTTGCGTGGCCTCAGTCTTGTCAGAGCTGCCCATCGGGGATCCAGCCCCTCTGCCAGCTCACCTCACACACCTCTGCTTGGAGTTTCTTCTGACAGTTGATGCCAGACCTCTATGTTCACATTTATTCCTTATCCATGCTTGAGAGTACAAAGGGGGCCATTCAATCCTCTGCGCTCCCTTCGCCCTTTCCCACCATCTCATTCTAGCTGGTGGAAGAACTTTCTCTGCCACAGCTCCTGCCGAACACAAACATCTCTCTCCATCTTTCCCACCTATTTCAAACCCTCTCTCAGAAATTTCTTGTCTCCCTTCTCCGAAGCACCCTGCTGGGATGTAATCCCCTGTGTAACAGTCAGCACCAAAATCCTTCCTGCTGCAGCACGCAGAAGAAACGCTGCGCTGAGCATGGGTGCCAGCCTGCACCGTGGGGAGTCACGAGCCCCCCAGCCGGTCCGTGTGCTGCTGGCAGGAAAGAGACACCAGGAAAAGGCAAGGAGAGTTCTGCAGAGAGTTTCTCATTAGGAGTTATTTTCTTTTACCATTCAAGACTGGATTGTGTGAGATGATCTACAAATCCATACCTAGAGACTGCCTTACCCTTGCACACTTGCTAGACAAAGAAACTAGACGGGAATGGAAAGTGAAAAGTGGATTGTTCTCATTATCCCCCCCAAAAAAAATTAAAAAGAAAAAAAGTGGTAAATTCAGGCAGCTTTGTCCTCTGCTGTTTAGATACCCACGCAAAACTTACTCTGAATGCACTGAGAGGATGTATCACATCTTTCATAGTACTCATTTATCATTTAAACACTGATAGCAATTATCACAGGTATTTCCTTCCGAGCGTTTGGTTAGATTGTTATTTAATACAGTAGCCACAGCTGCGCTGCACACAGACTAGCCCAGGGCACCACTGTCATGAGCCTGGCCCCTTCTCCTTGCCCCCCACCCTGCAGATGTTTGGAACCATTCCTCAGCTCCCCTCTCAGGCTGCTCTTCTCCAGGCTGAACAGCCCCAGGGCTCTCAGCCTTTCCT
>JAAGNO010008695.1:39762-50506 GCA_033439905.1 Ceryle rudis
AGCTCCCCTCTCCGTCTGCTCCTCTCCAGGCTGAACAGCCCCAGGGCTCTCAGCCTTTCCTCCCAAGAGAAACGTTCCTTCATCACCTCTGTAGCCTCTGTTGGACTCTCTCCGGTATTTCCCTGTCCCTCTGCAACTGGGGAGCCCAGCACTGGACACAACACTCCAGCTGTGGTCTCACTGGGGCAGAGCAGAGGGGCAGCAGAACCTCCCTCGCCCTGCTGGCCACACTCTCCTCCATGCCCCCCAGGAGACCACTGGCCTTCCATACTCAAGGTGATGTCTTAGGTGGGCTTCTGCTCTGCCTGTACCAGGTGCAGTTTGGGGGTCAGACGTTCTGGGGCCTTTCTAACAGCCCGTTTGGTGAGCTCTGCTAATGCTTCCAGAATTCCTGGAAAGGGAACAAATACAATCTTGGCCCGAGGAGAAAGGTTTTAGGCACCACAGCATGAAACAACAGAACCCACTGCCTCCGGGTATCGCAAGACACAAAGTTCTTGCAGGATTCTTGCAGCCATGTAGTTCAGGGGACACAGAACACCACACAAAAATGGCTGGAGACACTAAGGGATACAAAGCTCTTGTGCCTCAAGACACAACACCAGTTTGCAGGGGATACAAAGAAACTTCTGGGGCCATCATCTCTTTCCTCTGGCCGTCTCCACTGCTTCTTGTCGTGCTAGCACCTCCTTGGACCACAGGCTACTCCTCTACTAATAACTTGCACTGTAGTGGTGCACGGTGGGCTCAGTCAGAAATGAAGACACTGATACGCTGCGCTAAACAAACACAGAGCAAACCAACAGCCTCTGCTCAGAAGAGCCTCTCTGTTTACGACGCAAGAGACGACAGCCAGGTAGAGCTGGAGGAGCACAAGGACCCGGGGACACAACAGTGGTTCGGTCCATGCCGGGAGCCTTTCAGAAGAGAAGCCTTTGGCACAGACATGTCACGGGTCCCGCACAGACTCACAGGGCACTGAGGCTCACACACATTCACCCCCCCAGCTGCTGCCCAAATCAGGATGAGAAGCCCCCAGCACACCCCGGTCGCCCTCAGCGTGGCCCCACGGAGACCTGTACAGTAGCCCACTACACTGGCCACACTCAGGCTACAGGGAATAGGGGATAACAGCAAAATCTCCTGGTTTGGTGGCTGTTCACACCAGAAGGCCTTTAGAGCCCTCTGGTAACGTAAGCGGCAAGCTGCTTCATCAGCCTCGAGTGAAAGAAGCCCAGCAGGGAAAAGCTCTGGGCCGGCCTGTGGAAAGCCATTACCCTTAAAGAAGGCATCATTCAGCCTGACAGGGGGCAGCTGAAAGACCCCACACGCAACTTCCTAGCTGCTGTCTGCAGACTGCACCCCCGTCCTGGATGTGCCCCCCAAGCTGCCCCCGATTAGCTGCTCTCTGCAGACACAGCCCTCCAGGGCCGCGCTGCTCAGTGGCCTGGCTTTGAGAAAAGCAAACAGCCCCTACGCCCAGCTTCGGTTCCAAGAGGAACAGGGGGGTGACGAGAGGCTTTGCCCACCCCGACCACCCTCGGCGAGCTGAGAGGCAGGCAGGCCCCCTGGCCAGCGCGTCCCCTGGGTTCACCACCACTCAGGGAAGTATAGCTGGAGATCAGCTCCTCCTCAGCTCACCACAGCCCTGCTGATGTCTGCAAGGAGACCTTGCTCAGTGCTCTCCATGCTGTGACAATCCGAATAGTATCCTACAAAAGGCTTGTTCCTCACTGTAAGGTCTGTCCCACCCCACCGAAGCAGACTCCCCTGGGTGCATTCAGTGGTGCTTCTCCAGCCCCCTCGCTTGCATCACAGCCTTTCTGGGCAGCAAGTGCAACTTGAGCATCTCACAAGGAGCTGGTGAGAAGGTGCCCTCTCTAGCACCTTCCACGTGAGGAAGTCCCAACACTTTGCAGGTACCTCTGGCTCTCCTGAGCCATCACCAAGGCAGACGTACACTGGGCTTTTGGGGGCGGTGCAGAGGGGAGTAGGATGGTTTCCACAAAGACTCACCGAGTGAGCCTCCGCACCAGAAACAGGGATGAATGAAACCCAGGAGTTCCAGTGTCCAGGACTCGCCTGGACAGCCTGAACCAGCGGTGGCCCAGCAGTGTGGCAGGAGGAACAAAAGCCTGAGGGCTGGTTAGCAGTGCCTGTCCCCAGCATCTCAGCAAGACTCTTCTGAAGACTCTCAGGGTACAGCTACTGAGATGACAAGCAGTAGAGCTCTGCTGTGAAGCTCTTGCTCAGAGGGGGCACATGGAAGTCTAGAAGTCTTTTGCCAAAGGCAGAGGAGAAGCCCACCTAAGACATCCCTGTATTGCAGCCTCTCACGTACATCCTCTGTTACCCTTGGTTTCACCTCTCTCTTCACTGCCTCCCTGCATTGGTGCATGGAACATAACACCCTCAGACCCTGCTGGGAGAAGAACATTCAGTTCAAGAGGTCTTCAAGGGGCAGCAAAGCTATCTTAGCAACATGCCTGCCCTTGCAGGAAGCTGGCAGCAAGAACAAACTAGCAGTGACTTTCCAGAGAGGAGCTACAGCTTGGAACAGCTGGCAGACCCAAGGCTCCAGCACAGCAGTGGCGGCAGAGGTGAAAGACACCTCCTCTTCCTCCTGACTCCCCACTCACCTGCAGCCAGCAAGTAACATGCCTTTGCTAGGAGGGATGACCCATGTCCCACTCACAAACGGAACCCACCCTAAGCAGCAGCAGAGCTCAGTCCCCTGCACAAAACTGCTTTCGCAGTTACTGGTCTGCTCCCTTTGCACCCTGGTCCCAGTGTTCTGGCAGGTCATGGAGCGGGCATCAAAACTGCTCCTTCACTAGAGAAAGGGGTGGGGGTCTCTTGCTCCTTTTCTCTGCAGATACAGAGCAACTCTGGGAAGCTGCATGAAGCTAGAAGCCAGCAATTTTATCTCAGAGAACAAATCTGTTACTGGTCTGAGTGTGAGTCTCTTTAGCTGCCTCGACAAACCCCTCACTCCCTTTCTACCTTCACCTGGCTTTTTTATACCCCCTCTCCCTAAGTCGTCGGGGCAAACAGCAGATCTGTGGTCCCAAAAGTTGTCCTCTGTTTGGCAGACTGTTTCTTGTGCTGACTGCACATAGAGTTGTACAAGGACCAGACTGCCCCTCTGTCATCTCCCCCACGAGCCTGCCCCCCAGTACAAACACCACTCGCTGCCACGAGCAGAGGCACCTGCACATAGGGCTGCCTGCCCCAGTGCCACTGACCTTTTTCTTCCGGTCCCGAGAGCGGTTCCTGCGCTTGCGATTGGATTCTTCCTTCTCCTTCTGCTCCTGCAGAGCCTGAGCCTCAATATCTTTGATTTTCTTCAGCTGCTTGGCTGCCTGAGCCATGGCCGGTCAGACTGCGGTTCCCTCCAGAGCTCACACCTGCCCTTTCCACACAGCACCCTCCAATTCCTGGCCAAGAAAGTCCTTTCACCTAGCTCAAACGCTGTCGACCCGGATGGCTGTGAAACCAGTGATGAGAGTAAAATAGAAAGCAGTCGGCAAGCCCCAAAGGGCAGACGATGTCTCCAGCTAGTTGCTAGATGGAGTCTGGGACACCTTCATAAAGCTTTAGTAATCCTAAATCCAGCTGTTTCAGAGGTTCTGTGCACCATTGCAGCAGCCCCTGACTGCACTGGCACATCATGCAGAACCCTCCTTGTGGGACAGGACACCGAGCCGGTGCTGTGCTCCCTCACTGCCTCTCCTGCAGTACGAGGAGAGATGCAGGCAGGCAGCCACAGGAAGGAAAATAACTCTCAGCAGTTAACGCACGATGACAATAGAGAAGCAGTGAAAAAGACGGCTGATGCATTTCATCCCGACCGCCGGGTCCTCTGTAGCAATGCATGAAAACCAGTAACCTGCATGTAGTCAGTCAGTGGCTTTACCACTGCAGTGCTGCTGAGGCAGGCACATATTCCAGTCTCTCCAATTTTCTTCCTCTCAGTCACTCTCTGTG
This sequence comes from Ceryle rudis, assembly GCA_033439905.1. Lineage (NCBI taxonomy): Eukaryota > Metazoa > Chordata > Aves > Coraciiformes > Cerylidae > Ceryle > Ceryle rudis. The sequence continues at coordinate 43,750 of JAAGNO010008695.1, forward strand.
CAGCAGCCGCATCACTCACTCTCTGGGTTACGATTCCAGCTCCTTTCAGAGGGAGCAATAGGCAATCGCTGCATTGGTTAGGAGGCAGGCACCATCTCTACTCAGAAAACAGCCGATACTGCAAAGGATGTGCCAAGTACTGGAGCAAAGTGCAGATTAACAGCATCCTTTCCTCCTCGCGTCTCTCCGCTGAGCGAGCAGCGAGGGGAGGGGAGGGATCTTGGCTGTGAATGGGAGACAGAAACCAAGGGCTCAGTCTACTGTTTGCATCAGAAAAGTAAACCAAAGACACCAGCTCCTGCCCATCCAGGCGTCACCAGAGCTCAAGTCCTCGCTGAGGATGCCCAGCCCAGGCTCCTGGACAGTCAGCCACCCCTTCTCCACCAGCAGCCGCACACTGCCCCTGCAGCTGCCCTCCAAAGCACACCCAATCCCATGATGCAGTCCAGGGGTCAGGCCTGGAGGTGTAACTTTGGTCCTGGCACAGGGCACCAGTGTGTGAGCAGGCCAGTATAAAACTGGGGTGGACTCTGGTGGTGACCACCAAATGACCTGCAGCAAAGCGCGCTTTACTATTCAGGCACTTCTGAGCAGCCCTGCCCTTACCAGCTCAATCCTTGTCCCTCTAAAACTGTCCCCTGTGTGCAACCCCACGGGCAAAGCAACTGCCCAGCCAGGGGGAAGCCCTGCACAGCCTGCCCTTTTCTGCCACAGCCCCCTCCGGTTCTAGACATAAAGGGTCCCTTTTGTGTCAAGGGATGGCGAAGCAGGGACCGATTAACAGGATGGCGAAGCGGGGATTAATGTCCACTTCTCAGCAACTACCTGACAGTCACGGGTTATTTAGATGGGCAAGCTGAAATGCAGACTCAACTGTACAGACGCTACAGGTCATTTTTCCATGTTTTCCTGCATTTCTCTTCCCTTTGAAGTTCCTCCAATTCTGTTGCTTCACCCACAGACAAAAGGGGGTGCTAAAAACAGAAAAAAGACCAGTGTATGGCATAGCTTTTAAAGAATACGATGACCGAGACTACGGAGAAGGTCCTAATAAATATGAAGAATCACATTTTACAAGGCTTTTCCAAGGACAGCTTCAGCTCTCGGTGCTGTACCCACATGGGTAAACAATACACTCCAGTACAGATACAGCTGCACATCTTTATAGAGCAACATCTTCGAACACCCAAGCGAAAACAAACCCCAAAACCTTACAAAATTAAATAGAAGCTGTGTAGTGAAAGGCTCCACAGACAGCAGGTGCCAGGAGCAGAGCTGCACTACTCGTCCTAACTGTGCCTCTTCCACAGGAGCACTTTGCAGACCAAGCGAGGCAGGGGCCAAACAACACAAAAAACCGACCTGTGGTCATCAACAGGCGCACAGGAGGCAAACCAGTTGTCACAATTGACCATAATACGCCGAGAGCTCCTCGCTTCTCTACGTTTGACTTTGCATCCTAGACCAGCTCTCTGCTAGTTTAGAATTCTGAGGAATTTCCTAGTTTTTCAAAGCAGGGAACTCTGTGATGAAACCAAGTTCTGCTACATACAGCAGCATCAGATGTACTGGCGAGTGTTTGGGCACCAGCCTTTCAGTGCTGCGGGGCACGCTGAGCTCCCAGCACGGCTGGCAGATGAACTGCTGTGATTTTACCTCTCATCTCTAACGTGAGTCTTGCCTTCCAGGTTCCAAGACCTGAGCTGGGTCAGACCTCAGAAGCGCAGCCCCGCTCTGTGGCAGGGTTCGCACACCGGCACTCAGGGCTCTGCTACACTCAGACTTTGGCATTGACATCCCTTTTTTCCTGATGTCAACAAAGCATCGGCTCTGTGCTCGGCTAAATGGCATCAGGCAGTGGCAGTACACTCAGTCTCTGCCTGCATGCCTGTAGGACACTGCCTCTTCTCACACACAGCCCTGTTAACTCCTCATAAGCCAGAGCAGAGTGAGCACAGGGCGAGAGCAATAATCATCGGGGGAGAACCGGGATATGAAGACATGAAACGCTTATAGCAAGGCTGGAAGGAATCTCTCAAGTACTGGCAGGCAGACAATTCGGGAGGCAGCTCTGCCAAGAACCACGGAATTGGACCAGGATTGTCTGCACTTTACTTTAGGTGATCCTGCTTGAGAAGGTGTTGGACCAGGTGACTTTCAGAGGTCCTTTTCAACCTCACTCTTTCTGCAGTTCTGTGATGCACCAAGGGACAGCACACACTAGCACAGAATCTGCAGGCTAGAAGAGAGCTGGTAAAGGAGCATAGAAACCCGTGACTGATACAGATAACACACAAAATAGTCATTTAAAAATAATAATAATTCTTTCACACAAGAGAATCAGAGGCAGCATATTTAAAATAAAAAAAACCCCACGTGCTTTCTACTCCACACAAAGATGAACGGCGGAATTCACTGCTATGGGATGCTACGAACATCAAGCCACACGGGAGTTAGATTTGGGAAGAACAGGTCCATCGCAGGCCATTAAACGCGACGGTTTGGGCCCTGCTTCCTTCTCTGGCGGGCCGTGAAGCACAGCTTGAGCAGCGTGCTGGGAAGGGAAGCCCAAGGAAAGGTGAGATGCAGAGAACTTTTCAATAAACTCTTCCTGGTCATAGGAAGAGGTTTTATCCTGAAGCCCCCTCCCTGCTGCCCTGTGCATTACTGCATGACTGAAAATCCACGAGGCACTTACATTTGAAAATACCTGCGATCCCGGCCTGCCCACAAAGCAGAGCAGAGGAGAATCTAGAAAGAGTCCGGACAGCCCCAGGTTCGGACTCCACCTGTAAGTCAGAGGGATTATTGATCTCATACCTTTCAGGTGCACCCTGAAAGCATCACCTGCCATCCCCACAAAAGAAGGATGTGCTCGAGCAGATGAATTGCTTTCACCAGCGCAGCTGAGAGGGACACCTCAGCTCTTCCAAGGCCAGAAATGTTTCCCTGTTCAAACTCATTCTCCTCACCACCTTATCCAGAGCAATGTCATACTCAGACCCTGACTACAGCAGTGATCTGCAGCTGTACGTCGACTGTCAGCCTCCAGACAGTGCTGCCCCACAACATCACAATTCTTTCCACCTTCCTCCTGTACCAACATTTGCTGCTGGGACTCACCGAGCCCTGCGCAGTATTTGTGACGCAGGTTCCTGAGGACGGTGGTCATGGTTCCTAGCAGATCAAAATGCCTGTCTCACAGCTGGATAGAGAGATGATCAAGGATGTCTGCGATGGCCTCTGAAGACACTGGTTTTTCAGTGTCTTCCTTTGTCCCCAGTCTTTTAACCATCGCCTGCTGACCCCTTGCTGTATATGCCCAGGCACTTCTGATCCCCTTCTGAGGGCCAAACTCTGCAGTTTGCTTTGGTCTCACGAGCATGCTCACTAGCACAAACCAAAGGAGGACAAGGACACTCCTAAAGCAACTACAGTCTTGCCGACTTCAGACCGTGGAAGATTTTTATCAGAAGGGAACACAAAGCATCTTGAGCCCACTGCTCTGGAGAATAGCTCCTCTCAGCAGAAGCCCTGGCTCAGGACATCTGCTGCCCAGTAACAATTCAGTTCGTCCCGTGTGAGACCCTCTTCCCTTTCCCCACAAGACACCGGGGAGCATTTCACCCCTACAAAACTCACGCTCCACAGCTATTGTCCTGCTGCAGCCCTAGCTGCGAGCATTTGAAGTTGTATTTAGCTGTCTAACTTGAGGGGGAGCGGCATGCCTACTAAACTCTTCGGAGTCAGCAGTGGTTGGGTTTGAAACATCTGCCTTGAGTTTTGACAGCACGATTTCAAAGTCCGAGTTACCCGGAGTTAGGTCTCTCCGCCGTACACGTAAGATTGTCCTTTGCAGGGACTTGCACTCACGATGTGCTAAGCTATGAAGCATTTGGCTTACAGTTGATGTCAAGCTTTTATGTGCTGTAGGTGCATGGTTGGCAGAAAGACACCTTAGAGATCTGCTGTACATGAAGAGACGCTCATCTTCTTGACCACTCGTGCTATTTCAGCAAGGACTCGGAACAGGGCAAGTGGCAAATGGACTTAGTAGACTTAACTCACCAGATCGTTATTTTGTCCGACCGTAATTTTCCTCGTTGGAGAAGCTGTTTGGGAAATACCCGGAACGGCGGACGCATCGTATCTTGTTGCTGCTTGTTCCTATGGGGTAAAATGGGGAAACAGAGGATGACAGAATTGCAGTAAACAGACTTCCTCCTTTGGCTGAAAGGTACCAAGTGCAAACACTCGCCAGCATGTTGGTAGGAAAGAAACTTTCCAAGAACCTTATTTAATTATTGGACACAGAGCGCCATATTTATCACTGTTTTCTTGAAAACAGATCATCAGTACTATGGGAACTCTGGTGCCTCAGCCACCGATTGGGATTCTACCGTGTGACTCAGATGATGAACACACCGGCAACAGGGACCCTGCTCCAAAGAGTTCATGGGGTACGGTATTTGGCAGGGGAGAACAAATAAATACTGACAGGGGAGCAAAATAATCACACAAAATGAAGGAGGTCACTACGTGCCAATTCCACACAGAGGGCTGTCCTCCAGAACAGAACCTCCTCTAAGGAAGGAAGCCCAGAAACGAATTCCTGACTCTGTCTGCCAGGTGCTGCAGCTGCTTCGAGAGATTAAACATGTAGCTGGAGTCCTGTCCTGCTCTAGGAGAAGACCAATGTTCGGTGAAGTTGCTGAGATTCTCCGTTAGGGGCAACAGGATTTTACATTCAAAGCTTAACTTCAGGCAGCTATTTTTAGGGAAATTATTCTGGCTGACAAGCTGTGAAGATAAAAGATGCTGCAGGCCCCACCTTAGCTGCTGTAAACTTAGTCTGCCTCAGTCTGTCGGCATTCTTCTATCACTGCACACCGATCTCAGCAAGGAGCTCGCTCCCCGAGCCGGGAACCTAATTAAGATGGTTCTGTTCTTTTTAGCATCGTCTTAATTACCCCACTGATGAGCCTTCAGAACCATCAGACCCCTTTAAGGTCACTCTCCTTTCAGCCCCTTTCAAAACCACACCACCAGTCTCCCAGCCCCTACTCTCCCAGGATGTTGCTGTGGGTTGCATTCCACGTTGAGAGCTGGTAACGGACGTTTTGGTCCATAAAGAACTAATTTAGATCACCCCTGACGGAGCTGAATGGAACAACTCTCACCGTGTGCACAGTACGGTATCTGGCTGGGGCAATGCAGATCCTGCAGCAGCAGCTGTTCACACCATGCCGTAAGGTACCGTACTTTGGTGCCAGGGCATCAGACAAAGACTTTGAATTGCCCTACCCATTTACCCGCTCACGACAGAAGCATCTGACTAGAACATTAACGGTACGCTGCTGTTCCAAGGAAGCGAGTTGCCATGACCGTTTCAAATTCTAGAGTTATCTAAAGCAGCAGAATGACACTCTGGCCTAATCACCCAGCGCATTAATTCTGGAAGTCAAAGCCCTTTCGGATTGTGGGAGGACTCTGCCGCTGTTCTCAACTGGTGTTTTACTTTTAAAACCCGCGTTGTATCCTAAAGAAGGGAGATGTTCCTGAAAACTGATAATAAATAAAAGCTGAGTCCAGCAGCGCTGCTGTTAGATAACAATTCGAGCCGAACATGTTAGCGGCCAAATCAGATCTGCTGAAGTCGGTGTATCCAGAAAATAACAAGCAAAACCCAAAAGTTCCCAAACCACAGCTGTCTGTGGAAAAACCAAGGCAGGCTGGGGTGGCACCCACCACCTCGTCACTTTGCCACCGGCCAGCGCCCACGCTTCCTTTAATGAGCAGCCTTACAGAGGTCGAGAGGAAGCGATGAGCAACTGAATGCAGCTTTCTGGCCCAGAACGGTTAACTCAGCCAACTCCAGCACCGACTACGGGAAGGTAACGCACGCAGACACCGAAGCACCGGCCGCGTATCCGCCGAGCCGCCGAGGATTCTTACCTGTAATGCTGCTGCTGTGCCCACTGTAGCTCAGCGGCGAGTAAAGCAGGGGAAACATTAACCACCGGTCACCCTGGCTCTGTCTTGTCTGTCTCTCTCTCTCCCTCGCGCCTGAATGACCTAAAAACTAAATGTTGTGAGAATAAATGAATCAATCACTCCGGAGCGCCTCTGTACGACAAACTTCTGTCTCTTGACGCGTTCGACCTGGAAACTCAGGTGCCTCTATAAAACAACTAGAACGAGTCTGAGGAGAAGCGTACGAGCTCGGAGGAAGACGCGGCTTAAAGGAAGGTGCAGTTGGAGGGGAGAGGCATTTGGAGGGAAGAGGCATTTTGAGGGAAGCGGCATTTCAAGGGAGAGGCAGCATCATCCTCGCCTTACACCAACTCACACCCCACCCACCCTGGCGAGGCCCGGGGATAAGAAAAGCGCCTCGAGCGATTTTACTCTCTCTCAAGGTCCTTTTCGTTTACTTCACACCAGCGCAGTTCGCTCACTTGAAGACGCTCGGGGCACCGAGAAGCTTCTGGAAGGTTCCTGCCGCTCCTTGGCCGCGCCCGGCTCCCTGCGGAGCTCGGCGGGAGGCGCGAACGGGCGGGCGGCCCTCGGGCTGCTGGGACCACCGGGTGCTGGGACCCCGCCGGACGAGGCCGAGGCCGGGGGGGGGGGCGGCAAGCGGCGTCCATCGCCAGCGGGGCGCAAAGGGGTACCCCGGAGCCTGGTGTGTGGAGCGGGGGGGGCGGCGTGTGTTGAAAGAGAGGGGCGCCGGATAAGTAGGAAAAGGGGGTAGTGTGGACGG
>JAAGNO010008697.1:0-11638 GCA_033439905.1 Ceryle rudis
GCAGCCCACACAGGAACAGATCCAGGTGGGGCTGGAAAGTCTCCAGAGGAGACTCCACAACCTCTCTGGGCAGCCTGAGCCAGGCTCTGGCACCCTCACAGGGAAGAAGTTTTTCCTCCTGTTGAGGTGGAACTCCCTGTGTTCCATTTTGTGCCCATTGCCCCTTGTCCTATCCCAGGGCAGCACTGACAAGAGCCTGGCCCCTTCTCATTGACCCCCACCCTGCAGATATCTGTAACCATTCCTCAGCTCCCCTCTCAGGCTCCTCTTCTCCAGGCTGCACAGCCCCAGGGCTCTCAGCCTTTCCTCAGCAGAGATGTTCCAGTCCCTTCAGCATCCTCATAGCCTCCGTTGGACTCTTGTATTTCCCCGTCCCATGTAATGAACATCTGCTAATTACAGCAGCCTCTGTTTCACCACGTCCTATTTTTCCTTCGGTCCCTCTTCAAGGTGAAATGATGTACATGTGAGAAGATAATGGTTCCGTTTTTTTCTCGCCGTCTGGTGGTTTCTCTGCACAGCCGCGTGTTCCCATCTCGCTGTGCTCCGTAGAGACCTCACGTGTAATGAGTCTGGGTCTCGTGGGCTTTGTGTGTGTCACTGCAGAGCTGCAGGGAGGGGAAGACAATAAAAACCTGGCTTCTGTTTGTGTGTGGGTAACAGGATGGGGGGAGCAGTTCTGTTGTCGAGCAGACAGGAAATCGGCCCCCAAGAAAATTAAACAAGTATCTCGTAGGAGACGAAGGCAGAGCTATCCAGGAGGAGTGATCGTATCTTAATTAAATTAAGGAGACCCTTTTCACTCTTGTGGTAGTATCTCACCATCCTGCTTTGGATTTCTTCCCAGTACATTGACTCTGCTGACTTGGAGCCAGACACTCTGCAGGAAGAACCGGTGCGATACCATGAAGCATGGCAGAAGCTGTGTGGTGCTGAGTAAGACTCTTAGACTCTGGTTATTTATTTGGAGCGTGTCTGATAAACTTGCTGCTGTTGATGGGGTTGGAACTAAGAGCCTCCCTGGAGCCTGTTTTCATAGCCTGTGTTACCAGCACGTGCTGCCGCTGCCCCAAACGCCTCTCGCCGAATTTGAGGATAAGATGGAAAAGGCAGAACTGTTAAATAAGCGAGGGAGTTTGTGGCAGGCAGGTGAGGGTGTGTGCAGGCTAAGTGGGGAAACAGGGTGAGAGGAAATACGGGAAAAGGAGAGGGACTGGCAAAGGCCATTAACACCCAGAGAGGACGGGAGGTGTAAATGTGCTACGGAGCTCTCTGGGAAGAGAGAGTGAGGGGAGAAGCTTTGGGATGCAGAGGAGTGCCAAGAGTTAGCCCAGGCAACCAGAGCCAGTGGGGCTTGTTAGCCCTCGGCCGGGGGGGGGGGATACCAGGAAGAGAAGAACCTCCTGCAGAGTTGGTGTCCCTGCCTGTGGTTAGGAGGACCTGTCCCCACAGCACGAGCCTGGCTGGGGGACATGTTTGCAAGCCTGTTTGGCACAGAGCACATGAGTCCTGCAACGTGAACCATCCTGGTAGTGTAACCTGCATTGTGTTTGGCCTTTCTGGGGAAGGTAAAAATTGCACTTCTAAAAATATTTCCCTGAAAATTCTGTGGTGTTTTATGTGAAGGGTAAGGAAACCTTCCTGCAGACAGGCCTTGCCACACGGGGCACTTCAGAGTGCTTTTCAGGAGTGAGGTCTTGCAGGTCCAAGACTTTACAGGAGAGAGGTGGTACACGGCTGGGGGGAACCACGCTGGAGAGCCCCGTGTGAATGGCATCTTTTCATCCTCCTGCAGTGGAATTCTGGTTCCTGGTGGATTTGGTGTTCGAGGGACAGAAGGCAAAATTCAAGCTATTTCCTGGGCAAGAAAACAGAAAAAACCCTTCTTAGGTGAGAAACGTGTTTCATCTGTAAGGAGGAGGCTGAATAGCATCCTGACTGGTCTGCAGCAAGAGCTTTAGTACTTCCATGAGTATCTCGAATGAACAGTTCTGGAGCTAGCTGGCTGCGGAAGGCCACCGGGCAACGGAGCCATCATCTGTAGTTAGCTCTGAAGTGGTTGGAGTTGCCTGAAGTGATGCCAAGGAATCTCTGTAATGAGGGGGTAGGAGTCTCCGAGGAGGTTTCAGGGGCGGCTGTGTGATCTTGGCACGAAGAAATATGTGACTGCATTGAAACAAAACGGAGCGACTGGAAATGTGTGAGCCGAGTGGGCAGGCGAGGGAGGGATGGAGTAAAACTTGCCATAGCTACTCGGTACAGAGTGAGCAGACCCTTAAATCCCAGTCCAAGGTCTGTCTCCTCCAGGTTTTCCTCCGAGTCGGGACTGCTCTGAGGCGTTTGCTTTGCCACACGGGCTCTGTGGTCCTTGTCCCAACACGACCCGTGTTGTGCTTTGCCTTCTGCAGGAGTGTGTCTGGGAATGCAGTTAGCAGTCGTGGAGTTTGCTCGCAGCGTTCTTGGTTGGCAAGGTAATTGCACAGAACCCTCCCTGGATTTTGGTCATTTCTTTGACTGCACGAGTGATACCTGTAATTTTTCATGGTTTTCTTGGTAGGTAGATTTAAATTTTTTATATATATGTAGGCTTGTAAAATTCCCCATCTCTTTTGCTAGTCCAGAGGAAAAAGATCAATTGAACAATTTCCTTACCCTGTTCAAATAAAAGTCAATGAAATAATGAGAGAAAACTTCCTGTTGCTTAGAGTGAGGTTCAGCTCCTGAATAAAACACCTCAGTGGAGCTGTGCCCGTGTGCTCTGGGCATCCCAAATTCCCACTGTAGCAAGTGGGGGTGAAGGCCAAGGAGCAATTCAGCTGACCAGGCAGTTGCACCTACTTCACAGGGTTGAATTGCTTTCTGGGCTTCACTGCTTGAATTGACGGGGTCCTTGTTGTCCAGACTCCTTTTGGAAAGCGCTAGATTTAGTTTCTCAGCTGGATTACTAGTAGTTAAGGTAGGGGAAATGAGTTCTTCAGAGTACTTCTGCTCCCTTCCCCCTCCCTGGCTTTGTTTATAAAACTCTAAGCTGTTGAACGTGTGCTTTTCCTGAATGACCCCCTGCTTTCACCACCGACAGACTGGTTGCCCTGAAACTGCAACCTCCAGGCAGCATCAGAAATTCATGCTGAGCGGTGACAGCCCCGGTGCTGGGGCTGGGCTGGCAGCGCTCTGCGGGGGGTGGCTCAGCACAGTTGAGGTCACCGCTCCGGGATGCAGGTCCTGTACGTGCTCCTCGTGGTTTGAGGGACTTGGGTGTTTCTGATTGTGAACGTTACATTGCAGATGCAAACTCGACAGAATTTGACCCCAAAACTGCTCATCCAGTGGTGAGTTTATGGCCACTTGCCTGTAATATCCATACTGCACGAGACCTCTCTGCACTTACCCCTTGGCACAGTCAAGAACATGGATTATTACGTCCTGTGGCTTTTAAGTCTGTCTTACATCCTTATATTTACCAATCTGAAAAGAAAATCTCTGCCCAGTTGACTGTGTGGCAGCTGCTGCTTCATAGAAGATTGCAGAGCTTATTATACATGAAACACTCATCTTGATTTTTCTTTTGTTACACTTTTTTCATAAAACGAGGTGTTTTTCTAAGAGGTAAAAGGATCTTAAAGGGCAGTTTGAAAGCTGACCGTTAAAGATTTGGTGATAACAAGATTCCATAGTGTAACTATTGAATTATGATCTCAAAAATTAACATAGACATGAATTGCTTGGGCACAGATTCCTTAGACTTCAGGCTCTGGGTCCACCTTAACAACTGGCTTCTGCTGTAAGTTAAAATGCTACTTATCAAAGTATAAGTGATTCCAGTTTGGGGGGTTTGTTTCTCTAAATTTGCTTGTTTGTTTGTTTAACATTTATTTAGTTGAGTAAATAGGACAGTATTCGTGCACGGGATCTAGGTAGGCTTGGGCTGAGTCCACCTCCTGTGCTAAAGCTTCCTGAACACCTGCAAACCTTCCATGTGTTCTCTCCAGCCTTTACTGGAGTAACTCGCCTGACTAACCAAGTTCTGTTGGGTCTGCCTTGTCAAGACAGTGTCCCTTGGGTCAGTTTGCCTGTTTGCTGTGAGGACTTTTTGTTTGGGTTTTTTGGGGGGTGGTGGTGGTTTGTTTGGTTGGTTTGTTCTGTTTGGGTTTTTTTTGTTTCACCTTGTTAATGTTGCAGAGTCTGCCTGGGACTGTAACTACTCCCTGTTTCACCGTCCTCTCTGAATGCTCTCTGCAGGTCATAGACATGCCAGAACATAACCCTGGGCAAATGGGTGGGACCATGAGGCTTGGCAAGAGAAGGACTCTCTTCCAAACCAAGAACTCCATCATGAGTAAGGCATTTCTTACTTTTTCTTTTTGTTTCCTGGGAAGGATGGGCACAAAGGTGGGTATATGGGGAAGCAGGGCCTGGGGATGTTCAAGTGGCCTTGAATGGTGGGTGTCTGCAGGCTTCGTTCTGGTGGTGAAGTGGAGATGGGTGAATTTGGTCCCCTCCAGAAGCGGCAGGTTCTGATGGATGCTATTCATATGAACTTGCTAAAACGTGGCATCATGGGAACTGTTTGGCATTCGCTCTAAGAAATGTCTTCCTTTTGGTGCAGGGAAGCTGTATGGAGATCATGATTTCTTGGAAGAGAGACACAGACACAGGTTTGAGGTAAAAATGCTACTGTAGGTATTGAGCTTTTCTCTGTAGTCCAGACACAAGAGATCGAGGGTTTTCTTGCTTCTGGTATTCTAGGTCAATCCAGAATTGAAGAAGTGTTTTGAAGAGCAAGGTTTGAAGTTTGTAGGCCAGGATGAGGAGGGAGAGCGAATGGAAGTGGTTGAGTTGGAAGGTGAGTACTTAAGCAATTAGTTTGTGGGTGTAAGTATTTACAAGGAGAAGTGTTTGGAGGGTAATCAAGCCGGTTGTTGTGCGGGATCTCTTCAGGCTTTCTCAGAATGACTCCACCCATAAAATTGCACTAAAAAAAGCATCCCACGTGCCTGTCCGTTTAGGGACAAAAGGCAGGATAGAAGTGACACTTCTTCCCAAGCGTCAGAGCTTCAGCGTGATCAGCGCTTTCAGCTGCAGTTCAGCCACAGCCTTAAGAGACTTGATGTTTGATGTTTTCTGTTTCTTTCTCTTAGAGCATCCTTTCTTCGTCGGTGTTCAGTATCACCCCGAATTCCTCTCTAGACCAATTAAGCCATCTCCCCCATACTTCGGCCTCCTCTTGGCATCTGCAGGAAGACTCACACACTATCTACAGAAAGGCTGCAGGCTTTCACCCAGGTAGGCCGAAGGAAGACACCAGTCAGGCCTTTTACAGGGCACTGCTGCTTCCTACAGGATACACCAGAGCGCATCTTGGCACAAAGTTACCTCAGGGCAACCAGGAGGTGTTGGCAGCTCTTCTGCTTTTCTGTGGAAACCTCTCCTCTTGTGTTTTAAGATTGACTGTAGTGCCACAGAGCTGTCCCGCAGGGAGGTCTGACTTCAGGGAGAGGCACTCTGCAGTCGTGTGTGGTCAGTCAGAGGTGTTTGGGAAACTGCAGCTGGACCCGCTCTTTTAGCGGTGGGAGACCCCCCGGGGTTTTGCCACGTTCCTTGGGCAAGTCCTGGGTGCAGGTTGGTCCCTAAGAAAGTTGTTCTCGTTGCTGGTTTAAAGAACAGGTCCTGGTGGCTGCTGCTTAATTTTTACTTTTCCTGCTGACTTCAGCTTTCTTTTGTCTCAGCTTGCAAAGCAATTAAGGTTTTGGGTGGACTTAATGGTGCATTTACTTACTTCTGCTCCCTAGTGCCCGGCAGCTCGTGGCAACGCGCGCCAAATAACCATCGCTCTGGGAGTGACCGTAGAGGATTTGCTTGTGTAGCTGGAGTGCTAACGTGCACTGAGCAAAACTAAATGCAAAAGAGAAACAGCACTGAAAGTACTAAACTAAAGCTGTGGGGAAAGGACGGTGTTGGCCTTTCTGGGTCATGGTGCAGCACAGGGATTCTGTGTCCACGTCTGGAGAGCGGCTGTCAGCTGTGCTCTGATCCGCTCTGAAGAGGGTTTCTGTGTGAAGACCCCTCATGTCAGTGCTTCCAAGGCTTGAGGGACACCTTCGTTTCCTGCTTTTGCTCTTTGAAGGTTGAAAGGGCTTCTCACAGCAGAGGAGCTGAAGTTTCCTCTGTACTGCAGCGTCCTGAGTTCGTATTACCTGTTCTTGGAGTCTCTCGGGACGTGGTCACAAAGTGTCTCACAGTTAGCATGTAATCTGTGGGCAGTTAGAGCCCAGCCCGTGCTGCCCTTTATTCCTGTGCCCTTGTAGCTCTCGGCACGTTTTCAGGTCAGCCTCATCCCTGCACTCTAACGAGGTTTGCGTGCGGCACCAAACAGACGGTACCCGTGAGGACGGGACCTGGGCAGGGGGAGTGGGCCAGCAGGAACCTGGTGAGGCTTAACAAGGACAAATTCAGAGCCTGCATCTGGGAAGCCGTTGAGGAGTAACGCAGGCTGGGGGCTGAGCAGCCAGGGAACAGCTCTGCTGAGGAGGTCCTGGTGAGCCACAGAGCCAGTGTGAACCAGCAGCATGTGCTGGCAGCAAAGGACCAACAGCATCCTGGGTTGGACGAGTCAGAGCACAGCCAGTAGGTGGAGAGAAGTGACTGTGTCTCTTTGTTTAGTATTTGTTATACCACATCTAGTGTATTTTGTGTAGCTTGGAGTCAGTGCAAGTAAAACATGGAGACGTTGGAGAGAGTTTAGTGGATGGCTGGTGAGAAGGTCAGGAGGTTGGAGTACTTGCCCAGGGACTAGAGGCTGAAGGAGCTGGGCTTGTTCAGCCTGGAGAAGGGAGGATTTAGGGGGGACCTGAGAGCAGCCTGCCAGCACCTACAGAGACGTCCTCAAGAAGGTGGAAACAGGATCTTTACAGGAGTGCATGGTGGGAGTGGCCATGAACTGCAGCGAGAGAGGTTCTGACGGGACACACGGAAGGCTTTTCACCGTTAGCCCAGTCCCACGTCGGTGCGAGCTGCCCGAAAGGCTGCACAGTCTCCACCTGGGGAGAGTTTCAGAACGTGGGTGGGTAGAGCCCTGAGCAGGGGTGTCTGGTCCGGCCGCTGTCCCTGTGGTGGGGCTGTCCCGAGGTCCCTTCCCAGCTGAATGATTCTGACAAAGCTGTTGAAGGGGTCAGAGGCCATCAGCTGGTACTGGGAAGCTGGAATAGAACAGCTCACGGGTGTTCCCCAGTCTCCTATTTCCTCCTGAACAGATTCCATTTCGAACACCTTTGCCGTATAAACCGCCAGTTATCTGTGGAATCATTTAATTCCCAAACCTTCAAATCGCTGCTGGCTCAGCCCTGATTCCCGAGGGACGGCTGCGCTCGGAATTCTCTGTGCGCTGCTTTTCAGCCTCAGCTACCTGGGACTCGCCACCAACCCCTGCTGATGGCCGGTGCAGATCCGGGGCTATTGAGCACTTGTGCTCCCTCAGACAAAACCTTTCTGAACTAACTCCGCAGGGACACCTACAGCGATAGAAGCGGCAGCAGCTCGCCTGACTTGGAGATAACGGAGCTGAAGTTTCCATCAGTAAATCACGACTGATTCCTGGTAACTGGTAATGACCTCGGCCTCTTTTCTTATTGGGGGGGGGGGGAAGAAAGAATCTTGCCCGGTCCTTCCTCCTGGCATCTGAACGTTTCGCATCAGCGGGTGGAAAAGTGCCGGTGCTCGCACGTGTGTTCCCGCTGTGCTGAGGGAGGTGTCTGGTGTCTGGGTAGCAGATGTGGGCGGGTATTTCCTTAGCGAATTGACACCTTGTGAAGTATGAAAATACACGTGGGAGTTCGAGATGAAATTCAGCTAAAGAAACAAAGCGGAAATACGGCCCACGTTGCTGAAACGAGGCAAAGCTGAGCAAGGGGGATACTGGATTCAGAAAGTTGAGTATTTGGGGAGTGAAATCTCTCCCCTTGGGAGACCGTTTTTGAAATAGCCGTTCCCCCGTCTCCTGAGGGAGCGAGTTCCCTGTCAAACCAGTGAGCTCCAGCTGCGAACTGTAACAGCTGCTGCAGTTCTGTGAGGTGAGAGTTGGGGACATGGATGTATAGCTATAATCCAGCCTTGGAGGGGGGCCCTAAACCCAGCGTTCAGCCTCCGCCAGCCGAAAAGGCAGAGTTGATGTTTGAAGGAGTTCTCCCTTTGCCGTGGCGGGTGGTGGTGGATGTGACGCTCTTCCCCACAGCTCTGCCTGTTGGGGTTTTTTTTTCCTGTGGTGTTTTTGGAGGAGCGATGCTGTATTTGTGCACACCCTGCCTGTGAGAGCAGGGGGTTATTGCTGAGTGCCAGGGGACCAAGGATGTCCAACTCCTCCCTCCTCCCCTGTCAAAGAACAGATGCTTCCAAAGTTAACTGCAGGGTGACAGCGAGGGTTAGCCCGAGCCTGGGGCAGAAGCAGCTCTTGGTCCCTGCTCACAGGACTGGCCCTTGCAGTGCTGGAGTCCCGAGGAGCTGCGTTGTTCCAGATCTGCTACAGGAGCAGTTGAAAAGCTGAAAAATTCTGTCAGTTTTTACCCTCCTGAAGATGTTCTGAACCCTCAGCTTGCTGAGAGTATCCAGGGTGCTCCCTCGTGACAAGTCTGGGTGCTGGTTGGTACCCGCCAGCCTGGAGGCTGTCCCCAAATGAAGAAATGGTAGGGATAGTGACACGGGCACGTGTGGCGTGTCCCCTGCCCGCTGCCAGGCCTGCTGGTGCCCATCCCAGCTCGGCAATGTTCTTGGTGAAGCTTTTGCTTTGGTACCAGCCGTGGGCAGCGCTGGGAGGGGCACGGGGTTAATCGCAGCTTCGCAGCGCTCGCTGCCCGCAGTTCACTGAAGCAGCGGCTGCGGGCAGGGGGTGGCTGTTGTAGGGGTGTAGTAACTGAGCTCGGTGTTGCTGTCGTGCCCCTGGAGAACTGACGGACACCTGTCCCGGGGAGAGCAGTGTTGTCAGGTCCCAGCTGTCGTGCTGCTGTGAGGTGACGTCTGCAAGACTGACTGTCTCAGAACTGCTCTTGCAGTTCCGCCTGTTGCTCTTCACTAATTCCCGCTCCTTTTCTTCCTCTCTTTCTCCAGATGTGTCTTTGCTGAAGAGAAGAGTTGTCTTTAGATTTTCCAGGCGCTCCAACAGCAGTAGCTTGAACACCGTCAGCTTTGGGCTTTCTTAAGTTATGGTTTTCTAATTTTGGCTCCGGAATCCTGGTCCTTCCTTTCCTCAACTCCTCTGTCCTCTGTTTATTTTCCTGTTTCTTTCTGGAGGAGAGCTCATCCCAGCACCTGTGCCTCGAGACTTTCTTCAGTTAGCACCATCCTGGAGATAAAAAGCAGACTGGGGTGTGGGACAAGCTGTGCTGGGGACGCTCCAGCTGCCCCCTTCCTTCCTAAGGCGGGGTGACGCTGGCGGGAGGGAGGCTGCGCTGTGGACACCGAGGAGCTGCTTTCTCCAGCCTCTGCTCCCTCAACAGTCCTTGTTACAGGCGGGGGCAGTTGTGACTGACAGGAGATTCTGGGCCCACTCTCTGTGCTGTGCTGCGCGGAGGGCTCTGGTCAGCTCTGTTCAGTCTTTTCTGGCGGGGAGGGAGGGAATGTTTTTTTTTTTTTTCATCGTTGTTCTGGGTTTTTTCAGTATTTACACGTTTGGCACTGGTGATCTTGGTGCTTTCAGTGCCGGCAATGAACTTCAACCAGGAGAATCTTCCTGGAGTAGAGCTGATCCGGAACAGGCTGGGCTCTCACTGGATACACCACTGCAGGGGTGCAATTAACGTGGATCGGGTGGAGGAAGGGGGTGGAGGAGGAGAAAGGAAAACGATAAAGTCAAAAATGTCAGGAAAGCCGCGGTTGCTGCCTGGATCCAGGCACAGCCCCCCTCTCCACGCTGGGGTTGGCTGGTGCCGCTTCTTGGGCGGGGAAATTTCAACTCCTTGCATCAAGGGGAAGGTGCAGAAAAGAAAGTGAGCTACCTTCAGCCGCTGCCCTTCCTCCCCCTGCTCTGCTCTGCTCTGCTCTGCCTCGGGCCAGCTCCTGGCGCTTTTCCCCTTGCCTGGAAGCGGAACCTTCGGGGCCGGGACTCCCGCACTTGCCGCGCTAGGAAGCGGCTCCCGCAGGGAGCAGCCGCAGCCCCAGCGCTGCTGGTTTCCTTCCCCGGCCTGTGCTGTCCTAGCGGGGAGAGCTCAGCTCTGCAGTTCTGGGGTGGGAAAGGCACGCGTTGGGTTTTTCTTTTTTCCCTGCTGCGTAAGCAACAGGGTTTGGGGTAATCCAGAAGGAAGGAAGAAGGTGTCTCTGTTTGAAGTGTGGTGTGTTCAGAACTCTTCAGGTCGTTCCGTTTGAAGGCAGCTGTTCAGCTCCAGCCTGGCTCTGTACTAATGTAATTAAACACCCTCCTGCCTCTGCACTGATCTTTCCCCGGGTGCTTTATTCCCGTTTACATTCGTCCTGTAAAGCTGCTTCTCCCCCCGAGGGCCGTGGGCATCCTTGGGCTGTGCCAATTCCAACAGTTTGCACGGAACGAACCCTGCCCAGGACGCGGCGGCTCCTCCAGCAGCGTGACACCCTCAGCTCTGGTTTCTTTCTCCTGAAATGTTTTTGGTATGGCCAAAACTCTGCAACTGCCTCGGCCACGAAATGCTTCTTTGTAATAAAATGAATGAGCCAAACGTTTGCTGTATTGCTTCTGTAGGTCAGCGGGAGGAGAAGGAGTTCAGGCTCCCGTTCCATTTCCAGTCGATCCCCGGGAAGCCAGACCGGGTGTCTGAGCTGCTTTCGCGGTGCTGCTTCAGCCCTGAGTCGCAAACGTCTGCCTGAAATTACGGGAGAGACCTGGGGAGGCCGGGCTGAGGCTCGGCCTCCGCACTGCAGAACAGTGCCCGGTTTTAACGGAGCGAGTGCTTCCTCCCTCCTCTTCCTCAGCCGGGAGCAACGTTCCCGTGGCCAGAGCGGGGTGGTGGGGTCGTGCAGGGCCGTGGGGTAATAACCAGCTCTGCTGGGGACACCCTCGCCTGGCAGCAGTGCGGTTCCTGCTCCCTCCCTTGGGCTATGGTGAGGGGCAGAGACGAGCTTGCTGCTTTTCCCTTCTTTTCTTTTTCCCTTTCTTTTCCCCTTCCTTCTTCGTTTCTTTTTCCCCTTCCTTCTTCGTTTTCCCTCCCTCCCCGGCCCTGGTCGGGCTCTCCCTGCGCTCCCCAGCTGGGGCCCGGCCGCTCCATTCCCAGCGTGTTTTCCTGGGGAGCCGTTAACTGGAGCAGGGTCATCAGGAGGGAGCCGCTTGCCCCGAGCTGTGGCCGCTCCCCGGGAGCTGCTGGGGGCGGGGAGGGCTCAGCCCCCGCCCCCCCCCGGACAAACCCTCCCCGGGGGGCCGGTGCCAGCCCAGCGCTCTCCCCGTGCCCCGAGGGAGGACTTCGCGTCTCCCCAGCCCGACCCGTGGTGCTGGTAGAACCTCCCCCGGGCCCTCTGCCCCAGGGACTGGGAGGAGGCAGCCCCAGGACAGTCCCCTCGGCCCTGCCAGGGTTGGGGGCAGCGCACCCAGGGGCGCCGGGGGCTTTCAGCTTTGATGCCCACCGCTGTATTTTAGCTCCTTAGCCGGGGCTGCCCCAGAAATGAGTGTTGGAAGAAAGGAAGGTGC
>JAAGNO010008699.1:0-25442 GCA_033439905.1 Ceryle rudis
GCTCGCTTATGCAAAGAATTCGGTCCCAAAAGCCCGGGGCCGGGGGCTCCAGGCCCCATCCCCCCCTCCCTGGGGGATGTGCGTGTGATGGTGCCGGGGGGGGGGAGAGCGGGGGTGTGCTGAAGTCACTAATGAATATTAAATGTTGTTGAACAAATGAAGCTGGTAATCATTATCAAATCAGAGGTGGGCTGGGATATCTTGCAGGAAGAAGTAGATTACTGGCACAAAAAAAGAACTGAGGTAATAGAAATGAGAGGAAATATTAAAATACATTAAAAAGTTTCTCTGCTAAACTGAAAAAGCTGAAAAGAATTCTCTTCAGGGGTGAACAGTGGACTAAAGGGCATATAGTACAATAGCAAATCAAAAAGTTTTGGCTTAGATTCACAGAATGAAGTCTGAGAAGAGATGATTGCTCTCTGCAAATGCATCAGAGGGGAATAAACAGCAGGGAGAGAGAAGAACTAATTAATATGAAGGACATTGTTGGCAGAAAAACAAAAGGTCATTATAAAATTTGTTACAAATTAGAGGAACCATCAGAGGAATGAATAATGTCCTGATAAAAGTAATGGAATCAACTTCATTAATTCTAAGGTAGAATCTACTTAGTTTATAAAAGAGATTGTGTGATAAGGTTGTCTGCAATAGCAGGCAGCTAGACCACGAGTCAGAAGGTCTGAGAGTCTTGTTCCCAACCTCCTTTTTGTCAATATTGAACTTACTTTCTAGAAATTCACAAAGGAGAGAATACAGTGATCAACCATCAGCATGCAATGGTCAACCTTCACTAGATTTAACTTGTTTATTAAAAAAAAAGTAAACAACTTTTTTTCATTTGGTGTTGAATTTCATGTTCATGGATTTCCCTAGGAGCAGGATGGGATCAAGGCAGATCATTACCTGGAAATAAAGGAAAAATATAGGGTCTGCATTTGAATGTGATTCAAAAAACCCTCATGAAGTCAGTCAGTTACGGGCATTAATATTTGAGAATAGAAACAAATTGTATCAGGGGACATATAAAAGTGTAAATCAGTCTTGCAACTTGTAGAAGCGGTTTTTCCTAATCACAAAAAATGCCTCTTGACTAGGACTGTCCATTCTGTTCTACTTATCCTTCAACCTCCTTCCTTTTCTTCTCCCCTCCCCTAAAACACCATTATAAAAAAAAAAAAGTTGGCTCCGATCTTCTATGGATGAGATAAGGGCACTAAAAGCAGATTCTTTTTTTTTTTTATTTTTTGTACATTGCTAAGTCAGCACAAATAGAAAATCACAAAAATCATTGTGATTTTATGTGTCTTTGCCTAAGCAGTACCTGGACTGCTTATTTTTGTAAGAGTTTGTTACTTTTTAATAAGATAGAAAATAATAAACTTTTTTTCTACCTTGGGTGAAGCAGTTCTTTTTTTTACAAATCAGGGATATTGTGCCACTTTAAACCGGCATTAAAATTTGAACTAGTGTCTGTAATTGCTGCAGAACAACATCTATTCTCTGGGTAAATGAGGATTTTGATTATTACTGTTATCAATCTGACACTTTAGTGTAAAAGCTTGATCATTTATTTCTTCCAACTGCAAAAATGTCCAGCCTTTCTCCTCAGTTTGATTTATTGTTTTAAAAAAGAAAAGCAAAGAGAAAGAGTTTTGATCTGCCAGTCAGTGCACAGGAACTGACCCTTGGGCACTCTCTGGGTCTTTGTGAGCTGGCAAAATAGCAAATCGGAGATATGATATTAGACAAACACTGGTAAATGCATGGCTTTTAAAATTATTTTTTCTCTTCACCCTTCTTATCCTTTCCTGCCTAATCCTATTCCTGTAGTTTTGAGTGATGCTGTTTTTATGATTCCTATTTCCTTATTTTTTCTAATATACTGTTATTGAAAGTAACATCATAGATCATGTGAATGTTCCAAAACATTCTGTATTTCATGATAAACATACTAAACATACACTACCTGTGTACATACTAATATTTTAACATATAGGCATGTCAGAGTGACAGCTGAAAACAAATTTAAGGATTTTAAAATGTTTTAGAAATCTTAGCGTGGGGATCCCAGAGAATTCATTCATTTTCTCCTCTCCTTCCTGGACATAGATGAGAAATGATGATGGGAGGAGAAAAATCTGAAACTATTGTAGCCATGCAGAGCCAACTCTAAAAATATAGTATTAGCTGGGATATGTGTTTCATTTTTTTCAGGGGCTCTGTGTTACTATCTTAAAAGCAAAAACCTGCATTAAAAACTAATGGTTCTTCCTAGTTTTTTTCCAACTTAAGCTCCATATTTTCCCCACTCTGTACATTATTTTTCACAGAAGAGAACACTGATCACAGAGGTTTCACTATGAGTGAGAGATGTAAGCATTACCTGCAAAGCATGTTGACATATTATTAGAAAGGCCATGAATTAAAAAAGACAAAGATCAGCTTTCTGGTGTTCTGTTACTACAGCTGCTGGCTAGAGGATTACAAAAACAAGAAGTCTGGTTTTATCATGAAATCTGAATAAGAGGAAAAAAAATTATTTTACAAGTCTTGATTTATGATCAATCATTTAAAATTAAAACTTACTTTAAAAAAAGATCATACTGCTCTTTTTCATGTGTGTTGTTAGCACCCTTGGAAAGCAATTTTTGAAGCAGGAAGCCTCCAAGAAAGCTCAGTCCTGACACTGGACAGAGATGTGCACGTTAACTCCTTTCTGCAGATAAAAACAAATGCCAAACAGCTGAGAATTTTCTCTGTTATTTTCATTAACCTTTCAAAATAAGTAATTAAAGTGTCCTCTGTTGTACAAGGTCACTGTCCACAATTCAGTAGGCTGTGATCATAATTGAAATATAAAAAATATACTGCATGTTATATGAGATGTGATTAATTTTTGGTGATATCCAACCAATAGTGTAATTGAAATGTGTTTGATAAATGACTGCACCATCTTATGAAACAAGTGCATTGTGTATTATGGGATTTTTTAAGAAAATACACTTGTAAAAATGTAAGGGTAAAAAAATAAACTAAACTTCAGCTATAGAGGAAATGCTCACCCCAGTTTGTGTAGTGACACATATTCCGTGCTAATCAGCCAAGTAGTTATCCTGGTGGAAACATTGCCCTTATATAACCTGAGAATTGTTGTGAATTCAGTCAAAACTTAGACTCTGGCCAGAGTGGAATATGAGAAGATTCAACAGCTCTAAGAAAAAATTTGGAACAATTCTTAAAAGCACTTAACAATCTAGTATAGACATGAAAGTAGTAAAAGTACTGACATAGTAGAGATGTGATACATAAATACTGAGAACACTCTTCAGGGATACTTGAGAATTCTGCGTGCTGATTTTGTAATAAAAGATGATATAACATGAGAGAATGCTGTTTCCAAACTATGTACTAATGCAGCTGTTTAAGCTGATTGAGTCAATATTAAAACCAAATAAGAATATGGGGGAAAAAAAAAAGGCTAGGAATAGCTGGGGGTTTGTTGTTGCTGTAGATATACTGGTGTACTTGGGATGCAACAAAATTGACTTTTGGAGGCAGATTTTGGGGTTGTTTGTTTGTGTTGGTTTTTACATTTACACAACAGAGATCTGACTTGTGGTGGGCTTCCAGACACTGACACTGAAGGAATAAATACTATGACCATTTTGGACAGAATAGTTAGCAGGTATTTGGGATACCCCAGTTTATTCTCACAAAGAAGAGAAAATTATTCTCAAAACCTGACATTTTTTAATGCACTTTTATGTGTTAAGTAAGAATGTCAGAAGTCCAGTTCCTTACACACAAAAAGACCCAAACATCAAGCAATCAGTCCCAGTTTTTCACTATTTCATGTCATTTGTTCCTAGCCCACAGGGTGGTACCCCCCCACCCCAAATTACTCGGCCCCTATTTTTCTGTTAGTATCCCAGCTATTTTATTATGCTTTTATTTACTGCAGTGATCTCAGAACATGCAAATGGATGGAGATAGTTGAGATAGCTGAGAAATCCTCTAGGTAAGAGAAAGCTAGAAGGTCATTCTTGTTTCATTTAAGGAAAGTGGTAAAATTCCTGGTAAAATTCCTCCAAATTCAACAGTGCAGGAGCAGCACATAATGGCCTCTGGTAGGCTTTGCAAAATTTTGGTAGTAAGAAAATTAGAAGTAATTAGCAGGTTTGATTTGAGTCAAACAACACGACTCACCCATTGTAACTTGGTGTCCTGGGTTTGGTTTGGGTTAATTATCACAAGCAGTTGGAAGGGGCCACAGCTGGGATAAACAACCAAACCAGCCAATGAGACATTCAATACTGTTCTGATGTCATGCCTGCTATATAAAAGGAGGGCTGGGGCAGAGTGGGGGTGGTTTTTTTTCCAACTGTCTTCAGAGTATAGCTTCAATGTGACTGGAGCAGGGAAAGTGGCATTTTGGGTACAGAGGTAGAGCCTGGTGGTTTCTATCACTTGCTTTGTATATAATTTTATTAGTACTATTGTTATTAGTGTTGTTTTCTTCTCTCTTTGTGTTGTCTTATTAAACTGTCCTTATCTAGCCCACAGGGTCTCACATTTTTCTTCCTCCCACTTCTCCTTCCCATCCCACAGGAGGGTGTGTGGGGGGAAGCAGCAGGTGAGCAGCGGTGGGGTGTTTAGCTGTACAATGCCAGGGAAAGAGGTAGACTGGCCACAATTAGCCACTCTATTGCAGTTGACACCGGTGGAAGATTGCTCCTTGAGCACAGATACTGAAAACATATATCCAAATAATAAGACGTGTTGCAGCAGGGTGCAGAGAGAGGAACTTGTAAGGTTAATCCTGACCCTAAGTCTCTCTGTGATATTGCATGGAAAATAGTATTTGTCTGGACAAAATGGAAAAGCACACCTGTCTGCTTCACAAAAACAGATTATTTTCACCCAGTAAAGATTGCTAAGGAGGAATGTTTCTTCAGCTCTATAAATACAGTAAAGGGAACTTCCATGTACTTTGCATTACTCTAATACATGTTTTGATTAAGTCAATGATGTCTCAGAAATTATAAGTTCAGGATTTTGAGCTTGATTTTTGTTGTTGTTATTATTTAGCCATATGGATGGATGTTTAAAACACAAATGTGATTGCACGCCTAATATCTAAATGTAGGCTATGACCTGAATGGATGTACAGACAGGATAATTTTACCTGCCAATGTATATAATTCACTGCGCCTGTATGTACAGTTATCTGACTCGTTCATGCAACTGCAATAATTGTGCATCTATATACTTCTATGTCTAAAGGAAATTAAAATTTGGCATTATGTTTTTTTGTGACTTCCTCTGATTTTATTATCTCATTTAAACAAGCATTGTATAAAGCAATGAATATGTGATAAAAATATAATGCATTGTTAAATATTAATCCTTTCCATATGATTGTTATTTTCCATAATCCAAACATAATACTTAACTTGAGATCATTGTTGAAATGTTAGGTATAAACAATGGCAGGCTTTGCTTGTTCTTTAAACTAGACAGCAATCTATTGTCCTGGGCAGATGTTTGCTAAGGCACACCCATACAATCTAAACATTATCTATGAAAACAATCTGACTTTCCTGAAACTTGTTTCTCTACTAAGGAGACTGCAGTTACAATTTTTTTTTCCTGGTGTCTGTCTTACTGATTTTTTAATCTTAACTGAATTCAAATGTGAGGAATCAAACATAACCGAATTACAATAATTTTGTGGTAGTATGACAAGATAGGTGGGAACCTTTTGGGGGCACTTCTTTAATTTTTTTTTTGCCCCTCTGTGCATCCTAAGTTATAATCATAAATAAGAATCTGGTAAAACTTTTCTTCTTATAGACAAGAAATTTGAAATCATAGCCACAAAGCTCATTTTTGCTTTATGCATTTGCAAAGCCACTGAATACATTGTCAGAATAAGATCTTCTGCTAAAATTGCTCATCTTTTTTCTAGGTGCTCTTTTCCTTTTAGCTAAACCTGAGGTACAACTTAAACATCACTAAGCCATTTGAGTGTAAACTTCTTCAAGTGTGTCACTCTGTAAGACTTCATGTATGTTTTAGATTATTTAGAAAGTGTGGCTAAAGGATTAATAAATATTTTGCTAAATAGTTAATCCATTGTTTTGCAGTCAAGTAGTAGATTGCTTATAATAGTTTCAAGGCTGTTATGTACTATGCATTAATAATTTACTTGTTCTAAGTTTAAAAAGAAAATTCTCAGTATTTGGTGTGAGAATGGTGCTGATATATTCATTTTAAATTATCAGACTGTCTCCTTGTTTTGGTATGATTGGTACCATAATGCATTGGTCACAAACAGAAATAACGTTATAGAAAATAGCTTTTTGAAGCCTCAGAACATCCTTACTGTGGGAAAAACCTAAACTATACAGAACATTAATACAAAAAATAGAGTAAACAAAACTGCATTTGATTCTGTTGGATATTAACATATGGGAGAACTTAATTCATAGCTCTTTTTAGAGTCTAATTTCATCTATCATGCAGAAGATACAATCTACTAGTAGGCAGGGAGTGATGAAAATATATTGATTGTGACTATGCTTTTTGATGGTAAATATTTTCCTGCTTGTTCATTCCACTGAACACTAAAAGGGCAATACAGAAATTCCTTGCATTCCATATCCTGGATGAGGTCCATGAAATATTTGTCATATTAAAGTAGCTATTGTTAAACTTTTCCTTTATTGTCCTGTTTAGAGCCACAAATTGAGACCAGTAAGGAAGTTATCAGAAACATTTCTCTAATTATTAGCATTCTTTTGTTGCATAAAACTTTACCCAGAGACAGACAAATATGAAATGTCACGTCAATTAAGCACTTGGGCATCTCATCAGATTTAGAGGGAAAAATGAAAGACAAACCTGAAATTGTGCTTGCATATTTTAATTGCTAAAAAAAAAATCTTAAGCTGTAGCTACTCTAACTGAAGGTCGGTAAAAGCTTCATTACAGTTTTTTTCAAGATCCAGATTCAGTTCATAGGTTTTGATCTGGTTGCTGTTCAGCTGCCATCCTTGTTTTACGTGCATAAAGTTTTATGCCCATTTGGCAAAGACAAGTATGCGCATGAAACCCTGACTAACTTCCAATAAAGAGGTGCAAATTTGAAGGAAACAAACTCAGTGTCTGCTTCTACAGCTATAATGTTCTTTAAGCAAATAACAGAGCGAGTTTTTAGTGTCACCTCAGACTAGTCTGAAATACCTCCAAGGAAGGCACATGTTAGATTTTAGTGTGTAAGTGCAACTGGGAATCTGAAGGGCAGTGTAATTTTGCACACCCATACAATTCAGGCGGGTCTGGCTATCAAACTAGTTCATGAATTATCAGTATTTATCTAGACATGCACAAAAGTGAAGCAAAAAACCGCAAACAGGAATGGACAGTGCAAATTGATTTAATCTAAGTAAAAGTTACTCTCCGAGCATATCTTCACACTTTTTATTTTGCAAATAACTTACCCTGTTTTCATCTTTGCCATGAACCCTCCAGTATTCAAAACTGCTGCTTCAGTGAGTGTGCAGTTGGTGCAGTCTGTTTTCAAGTATTTTAAATATTCCAAATGTCCACAAAAGTGGCTGAAGTTACAGATAGGAAGTTTTTCAAAGCGAAACAGTAAACATAAATGAAATGCAGTAACATCCCTAGTTGTTATGACACCTCTGTGGAAGATAAGGGTTAGGTAGAGCAGATATTGTTGAAAACTATACAAGAATAAAGAGATTAAATTCAAAGATGAGTGTTATGCAAGACATCTAATGGGGCCTTTTGGCCTTGAAAATATGAATCCATGAGTATAAATCTCTGAAATGAAATGGTGTCAAGGTTTGTCAAAGCAAAATATTTTGTCACTTTTGCACAATGTCAACTGCAGCATTGTTCTAGAACAGAAAGTGGTATCTCCTTGGAAATTATTTGTAGAAAGAAGTTATCATGTTAGCTGGTTAATGAAGCATTGTGTTTAGAAGTGGGTTTCTTTTGAATGAGCTGTCAGTGCGCTTTGCTTAAAGGGTTGTAAAAACATTTATCCAGTGTGTGAGTTCATGCTTCCAGGTATTTTCAAAATCTGTTTTCCTCATCACTATCTAGGAGAAAAAGAGGGAAAGGAGGGCCTTGGGGACATTGCAGATGCTCTGTGGAATGCTTCTTTGAAGTGTGAATGGACCTTGGCACATCCTGGCCATTATCATGTGTCTCATTTGCCTTTTTGACAGTATGTGGCAGGCAAGAATGCCAGAAATATTTTCTGTCAATGTGCATTACCCAGGCAGCCTGAATTCATACTGGAACGATGTGGAGAGGTATAACTGGATTTTGGAAAGAGCTTGGGCTTAGATTGCAGCTGGAACTAAGCAATAAACCTAAAAAAAAAAAGGAATGTCGCTATTTGGGACAGAAGTATAATAACAATACATAAATTCAAGATATATGCAGTCTCCAATCTAATGGGTTGGGAAATCTCAGAACACAGAAGTAAGAATTTACTGTAGTGCCAACCCAACACGTCTTGTATTTCATGACAGCATTTGTATTTCTAGATATATGCTCTTCTAGGTGAGCCCTTCTTGACTGAGGTCTTTCCTTGGATGGTGCATTCTGCCTTAGGAGGTGTCAGTCATCCTCTTTTGTGCCCCTGAATCCTATATGAAATCCTGTATTTCTCTCTGCAGTGATAGAAATTCATTAGGAGTGGTGGATGGCATTGAACTGTGCAGTTTGAGAGGCAAAAGAGCTGCCAGAGAGAAGGGAGCTGCTCATCCCTGCCTGAGGAATGACTTGGACATGTATGTTCAGAAATGGCACTCAGATAGAAAGCCCAGTGTTGTATGTATGCAAAAAGTCTAGGGGAAGAATTTCATTGTTTATACTCTCTAATATTTTTCTCTGAACTCTCTAGTTCTCTTCTCTGCTCTTTGCATTGGCTGTTGTGACCCTGTTCCCAGCTCACGTCCCACTTCAGCCTTCATGGTGGGTGTTGTAGAGCCTCTGGGAGGTGAATTCCGGAACCAGCGCCACACCTGAAATCAGCCATGGCAAAACCCAAACCATTGAGTCATTTTGTGGCCCAGAGTCTTTCTGAGGCTAATTTGAGCACTGTTTGATGGGTATTTTAATGACAGTCAGTTTCTAGAGCACAAGTGTTAAGGCCTTTGGCTTACAATATAGCTATTTAAAAGTCCACATTTGTATACTTCTGGAATTTAGAGTATATCACACTTAAATTATCAAATATGACATGCATTATTTTCTAGAAACATTATCTATTTAGGGGAATTTTATTAGAAGAGCTGTTAATGTTAATGCAAGAACTGCATGAGAAAATCATGCCAATGTTTGAAACTAGAGTTTTATTCAAGACAAAAAGAGGTTATAATTTCATCACTGTTAAGAATAATGTGCAGAAGTCTTCTAAATCAGAGAAAAGAATGAAAATACAAGCCTGACCAGTGCCTTTGTTTTGTCTACCAACCTCTGATCCCCATTATAAGAGGCTGCAGATGTTTCTTCTCAGTGACAAATGATTTAAGATCTGTACTTTGTTAAGAATAACACTGAAAACAATGTTAGGAATAACAGTTCAGTTACCACTGGACAATAGATTTTCTTGTGGTTAGAAGATGGCATATAAAAGCCCTCAGGAGCTGAAAACAGGCATTTTTACAGTTTAAAGCATAAAGGAGACACTTGATCATGTATTTTACCTCAATATGACAGGTGGAGAGATTCCACACAGCAGGGCATGCTCTGGGCTGAATCAGGGGTGTTGCTGAACCATATCTTGGTTTTTTTTGAGTCAAATTTATAATCCAGAGACATCAACAGTTACAGAATGCACCTTTTCCCTTGATACTTCCCTACATTGACTTATCACTGCCAATTTTAGAAGGGTGCTCATAATTTCTCATTTCAGTTTGTCTGGTTTCAGTTTTTCACCACTGGATTAGACACTTCAGTATATTTCTGCACCAGAAGATTTTTATACAATACATTCAAATCTCCTTTCAGTCTGCTTTTTTATAAAGTAAACAGTCGGATGTGTTGCAGTCTTTCACAGTAGAGGTTTTTTCCTTCCACCTTTAAATATCTCTACGGCTTGTTTTCTGGATGATTTATCAATGTCATTTTTTAAAAATAGCAATAAGGAAATGTCATGCCATATTTCAGTAGTAGCTTCAACTGACTGTGCAGTCTTACAAATACCATTTTTTTTTTTTTGCCATCATGGAAGAATGTTATGCAAACCACTGAGAATGCATGTCAAATTGCTCATCCAGTGCCACCCAGCTGAATTTCAGCTTTCCAGGATATAGTCCTTCATTCTGTAAGTATAGTCTGCCTCCTTCTAGAATTTTCACTTTGCATTTAGCATTTAAATGCATTCTGTGAATTTACCAAGAAATAGAGGAATGCTTTATGTGATTTCCTTGCTCTACTAATTATCTGTGTTTGTTCTGAATGACTTGCAAAATACATTAGAATCAATACTGTGTTTAATTCTCGATCAATGACAAAAGTGCTGAATAACATAGGAATAATGATCTTCATTAAACTGGGATCCCATACTGAGATCTACCTATAACCAATTTATAAACTGTTCGACTTGCATCCTGCTGATACCATACAGAGTTCTTAAAAAAAAAAAGTGTTATACAGTATGAAGTTAAACCCCAATGCTCCTGACAGATTATGTTATGCAATTCAAAGGCAGATGGAAATAAAAAAACTGAATGAAAAAGGTCTTTGTCAGACACTTTGCCTCAAAATGAACAGCTGAGAAATCATGCTGGTTTGACAAGACATACTTTCCAAATAACTGTTCTGACTGGCCTTGAGTAAATCCTTACCCTTCAGATTTTTTTTTTAGTTGATTCCCACCCCAGCTTTTCCATTACTCCTTTAGAATATAATAAAATACATTAGGATTATACGTCTTGAATTAAGATTAAATCCTTAAATCCTTGTTTACTTTCTGGAATAAGGGGTACACTTTTTGATCCCCATCAGTCATAAAGAAACATAAGATGATTGACAATTTCA
Organism: Ceryle rudis; assembly: GCA_033439905.1. Classification (NCBI taxonomy): domain Eukaryota; kingdom Metazoa; phylum Chordata; class Aves; order Coraciiformes; family Cerylidae; genus Ceryle; species Ceryle rudis. Next base: position 11,083 of record JAAGNO010008699.1, read on the forward strand.
GCCATACACTCCTGATTTGAAATAGAAGTTTTTACAATGAAACACTGGGGAAAAAACCAGCAGGATTTATATTAAATGTTTTATTTTCTGTGTAAGAAAAGCTCTTCAATACATTTCAGTTAACTTTTTTGAATTATTTGTTGTTGTTGTTGTTCTGCAGATTATTACCAAATGTTTGCTGTGGGCAGTGGAAATCCAATTCCTATTGACTACAATGGCCAAAAATGTAGTATTGTTGGAGATACAGAAACATTAATGTGGTACTATATTGGCCTCATATGGGAAAATACCATACACTGCTCTCCTCAAGCTGTAGATTCATAATATGTCAGCTTCAGTGACAGTGACAGTTGAAAGCATTCCCAATGCTTTCATCCCCTCAGCTGTGCTAGAATAAGGTTTCACGAGGTTGGGGTCTTGGCTGAAACAGTGAACCAATGCAGGTCAGAAATACCACAAAGGAAAAAAATCCTCTTATTTTCAAGCCAGGTAAATTCAGTGATCTTAGTGAGAGTGCAGCCTCACAAAGGGTTGTGCCAGCTCAAATGTGCCTAGAGGTGGTGTGAGGGCCCACACATGAGCAGCTGGGAAAGGAATGCAGGCTGGGAACTTCTTGCTCTTCAGATCTGGGTACTGCAAAACTGGCAACGTTAAAACAGTGTAAGCTTTAGTGAAAGTCAGTTATCAACCAGCAACATGGTAAGTGGAAGCTACTCACATTTCAGAGCAGGATTTGCCTCAATTTCTAGGATGTGAATTTGTGTTTATATTACTGTTGTATATGAGCTGCCGTGCCTGGATGCAAAATGTTGAGGTTTGCATTCTGCTGTTACACAGCAAATAGCAGCACAAGTCTTTAAGTTCATCTGTGTTGTTTAAACCATTCAGGTCATAAAGCGTCTCAGGCAACATCACCAACCATTCTTCTAAGTTAGCAGTCTCACGTGGTGTAAATTCTAAGTGCAAGAGTGAAGTTTAAAATGCATATAGGAAGAATTTAAGGTCAGATTCCATATCTTTGTGAATTTCTGGGTAGCGGTAAAAGCAGAAGTCCTTAGTTTAGTTAAAGTAGAGGGGTTTTTTTTTGTCTAAAAACTACCCTATATAGTATATATATAGTGTATAAATATATATAGTATTTGTATATGTATATGTAGTTTAATGTGAAGAAAGGACTGCACTGTCAAATGGAAAACACAAGCATTAAAATACTGGTGTCCTGGAAAAAGAGTATCTGAAACCAGAAACTATCTACTCAGTGCAACAGATCATTATTTTAATGATTTTTCCAAGTAAAAGAATTGCAGACAATGATCAGGATGGAAATCCTAATCAGGAATATCTAACTGTGTGCATATTTATCATGTGAAATACATGAATAGGTTTATTTTTGTGCTTTTGGGTGTTTTCCGGTTAGATGATTGTATGATCTTCCTAGGCAAAGTGAAGCACTGGGGCAATTTTTGCTATTGATCAAGAAAAAGTTTACACCCACCTAGAGAAACACAGCAGGGTGTTACTGCACTTGAACTGAAGTCAGCTGAGCATCAGTATATTTTGAGACAATAGTACAAAGAGCAACATCTACAGCAAAATCTGAATGTGGAGACACATCAAGGAGGGTGATAACAGTGAAGCTTAATTGAGCAGGTTACTGGCCACCTCAGCACAAACTTTTGTCTTTGTGGTGTTGCAGTAGTACTGGAGAAGGAATCTGAGGGTTTTCCAGTTCACACAATCAAATCATTTTCTTGGACTGCAATGTTAGAAAAGACCATTTCATTATCTAGTCATGCTGTCTGTACAAGACCATAGTACTTCCTCTGGGTCTTCCTTCGAGAACCTCAGGCAACCTTGATTTCTACAATGCTAGCAGAGAAAAATGCACCACATCTACTGGTGAATTCTTCATATATTTGTTTTTTTTTTTTCTGTATTGTCCTCTGAACAGTGGCCTTCACTGAGACTGGAGGCTTCTACTGCATCTCTGCACCAGACTGCTATAACTCACATTTTTGTGGTTTTACTGTTTTCTTCCAGTTGATCTGCCCCCAAAATTTTCATTTTTGTAAATCTTTCCCTTTTTTATGAGGTAACTTTTGAAATATGGATCAGGATTTTAGTCTACTCGAGTGGTCAGTGTTGTTCACTACCTCGTACTCTCTAGCTTATTCAAACAGGTCCCATTTATCACAATGAGTTTCAGATAGAAGTGAAAATATACCTTGTAGAAATGTCAGGAATAGTCAAGGCAGGAGTGTTCAGGTAGCAAAAAATTTGTCTTTCTCTGACATTGGAGTTCCTTAAATTAACATCCTTTCCCCTTTCCCCTTTCCCTTTTCCCCTTATACTTCATATAAGTGTATACAGATGTGGCCATCCTATTTTCTGTGTAAATGGACAGGTGAAAGGAAACACTGAATCTGAGCCTATTTAATGTTTCACCTGTTTGAACATGACTTTTAAGAATTGCTTATGAGTTGTCCTCTCTCCTTCTGCCGTCTGATACCTTCTAAATAGTTGAAGAAAGGATTTCTAATTTTTTTATTTATACAAAGTTTCCCAGAAAGATGAAGCAGTATTACATGAATTCATAGCAGTGAGTGAGAAATTCTACATACCTGTTTATTATATTGGCAGATAGGCATCTGGAACAGTTGGGGAATTTTGTTTGTTTGCTTGTCTGTTTTTGATGTTCCTTTCAATGAACCTAGTATTTGGGTGAAAAACCACAATAGTACCTGTTTCATGCAGTTCTTTACTTTCACTTGAAGGCACATCTCAAATCAGCTGTGGGAGAGAACTTAGATTAATACAGACTATTTGGGTCAAAGCATTGAAATGTGACAGCTGTGAAACTGAGAAATATGAAAAACAAGAGAAAAGGGATCAACTGCGGCATAGATGCCTGGTTATCTCCAGCCATTTTGGTGACCATGGTCAGGACAAATTTCAGGAATATTTTCTCATCAGTAGGGGCAGAAACCTTGAGGGAGAAGTTCTGAAAAGGCGGTTTCATGACAGTGAGGTATTGTACAGCAGGACAACATTCTGAATACAAGAACTTTGCTAAAAATACCTCGTGGAAAATGATAGTGGTTTTTATTGTCTTTCGCTCACTAATGTGGCATACCTATGTAAGACATTTACAGAATAAAATATATTAAAAATCAGAAACCAGGAAATTAACCTCATTCTGCCATACTCTGAATTTTTTTAACCCGAAGAGATAAATCTGAGAAGGAAAAAATTCTTCTGATTAAAACTGTTGAGGCTTTGTCCTTTTGCCTTTTACCTCTCCAACCCCACTTAGAGGTCAGCATTTATAAAGTTGTAAGAAGGCAACGTTTTATACCCTTTTCATGTAAAAATGATCAAGCAATAATAGAGAGTTTTTAACTGTTACTATCTCAGCTGTTTACAAAGTTATTGAAAGGGTTAAGTGGCATGCTCTCAGTCACGCATATGAAATTTGGAGTGAGAGGAAGCAAGTGGATTTGAGGTTGTTCTCCTTCAGTTCATTCAAGGTTCACTGAACAGGAAAGTGAATTTTTATTATCACTTCCTGTGAAAAGAGCAGTTGACAGGACCCATCAGGGAACTGCCAGAAACCTCGAGAGTTTTGGGTAGGAAGCCCAGAGTCCACTGCAAAGTTTCCATGACAACACACTCATTAAAATAAAAGGAAATTGTGCCTGATATTTACAGCTTTCAGCATACAGTTAAAAGCCTTGCATCTCAGATTTCCAAAGTATTTACACCTGGGACCCAAGAAAGCAGGCTGTCAAGAAGTAAAGGATAGTAGTAACATTTAGCTGTGAAAGTGGAAAGGTTGTTCACAGGTTAGATTTCAGCATCCTTGAATTTTTTGAATTGGAGTGGACATTTTTTCTGTCTCTTCCTGTGGTGTGCTAAAGGGTGAAATGGACTTAATATTGTGTCGGAAACAGTCTTAAGGGAGGCTTTTAGTGAGAGCAGTTTTATTGAAGACAAGGATATTCTTCCAAGAAAAAGGGCTTAGTTCTGAAAATAGTAAAATGAAATTTTTTTAGTTACTACTATCTAAATTGCAAAAGATAAATCATAACTGATACTTCCTCAGGCTTGGTAGCAATCACCTTCAATTCTGTGAAAGAACTGCGGGGCTGAAGAGAGTAATAACCAAAGCTGTTTACGTGAGGTACTGCAGCCCCCTCGAACTCTTTTCTTTAGTATTCTACTGTCTTTATACTGTCCTTTTCCACTCTCTCCCTTCGCAAACATGTTGGCTTCCTCCGTGTGCCTTCTGTGCTGAGTTACTTTTTTTTGACGTGGGAGGTGAGAAGGCTTGCAAAGGGGATAAGTGTTCTTTCCGCTCAGTGGAAAAGAACAGGGAGGCTAGCAGAAGGTCAATAACAGAATCTGAATGTTTTGTCTGACCTAGGCCGATAACAGTGCTCGTTGGTCCTGATTCTTCCATTTCTGCAATTGTACAAGAGGTCAGGGTATATAATTACAGTGGTTTATTTTGGCCTTAAAACGGATGAATCTTGTACTGGTGAATCTTGTACTATTTAGTGAACAAAGCTTCAGGTCACTGTGCCACATGCCAGGGTAATCGAGTACATTGCACTTCATAAATATCACCACAGAGTTAGATAAAAACAAAACACCTTACAAAAATACATAAGTACATGTAAATATACTTCAAACCATTGCCCAGTATGTTCATTAATTATACATTGTCACAAGTCTTCGCGTTCCCTGAGTTTACAAGTGTCTTTGGGCAGGCTTCTCACCCATATGAATATCAAATTGCACTATGTGAATACTGTCGAAGATGAACAAAAGCATCAGTGAGATCTGTGTGTCAGCTGCTTGGGAGGATATGTTTATGCTTTTGATTATGTCAGAATTAGCCTGTTTATAGGTTCTGATGTGGTAAATTAGACTCCTCTCTTTTCCCCTGGTCTCAGTGCTTGGGCTTTGACTTCCTTTTAGGACTGATCCAGTACAGCAGCTTTTGTTGATTCCTTTTTGCCTCTGGTCAGATGTATTAAGACAGAGCTCAACAAGCAGTCACCATCCTTGCCTCTGTGGTGTCATCGGTTATGTGCCCTCAGGGAAAGGGACACCTTTTGCTGTCTTCCCAGTTCATCAAATGTAGTTATTCGCACAGGCAATCCTTGAAGGAAGCTTGCAGTCTCTCACTTCCATGCCCACAGCTTGTAGTCTTCCCTTGGTATGTGTAGCTGATTTTGTTCGTGTTCTAAGTGACTGCAATCTTGGCTGATTTGGAACAATAAAAAATTTATAGATATTATTATTTTCTAAAGACTGTGCCTTCTTTTCCTTCTCTTGCCTAAAGCTTGCTTTTATATTTTAAGCCCTTATTTCATCCCTAAGTTCCTTGCTTTTTCCTCTGGCAATTTGCTTTGCCTTCTGTATTTATATGTAATGCTGGTCAGACTAATTTTCTTGGCTTCACTACCTTTTTACTGTTAGACCACAAGCCATATTCACTCTATCTACCAGACAGATCCAGCACATATGTCATTCTTTCTTCCAGACATACAAGTGTCACACCCTGGTCCCTCAGACAGGAAATATGAAGACAAGGGTACACTAAAAGCTGTTGTGATTGAGAAAAGAGTCAGCCAGTTCATAACATTCAATTGTGATCCCATAGTGTCCTACAAATCAGCAAATAACCCTTTCTCAGAGCAGAGATTCTTGGCAATGTTCTTCCATTTCTAGGCCCTGTACACAACAGGTCGTATCTCAGGTCTTTCTGCTTCATTTCAAGTCTTGACTGATCTCTAACAGAGCTTTGCACAATAATTCTTTTTGAAGCTAAAAGCTCTGTAACCCTTTGCCTGGTGCTGGGGATTCCCCCCCTGTATTTGAAAAGCAGCATCAACCTCTCCATCCTAAAAAATATATCCTTGAGATATGCTAGAAAAGAATATGAGTTTGGAAAGACTAAAAATAAGTGATGAAAGGTAGAGTGGGAAATGAATTAGTAGCCATCTGGAGAGCAAGGAGATCTTGATAATTAGTATTCTTTGAATGATTCTGATTTTACTGAGAATCAGAGGATATTTAGAAGAAATTAACTGAAATGTTTGGTAAGCTGTTTCAAACATTCACATGGTGTTGAAAATATCAGAAGTACTGTCAGTGTTTCTTTAAACATTCTTGAAATGCTTTTCAACAAAGCAGCCACTGTCTGCATTGAGGGCAGAATAAAACATAGAAGAAAATTAGCCATTATTCAGTGAGAGAAAGACAACTTTGGTGCATGAGACTTTTTAATACTGTTCAGCCTTTTTTACAATTACTATTGTCAGGTGAAACCATTAGGTATCCCTTGGAAAATATTTTTGCAAGTAGCATCCAGCAGAGCTAGTACTAAAATACCAGTATTTTCTTTTTTACAGTGATTCCATTGTCTTGACCATGTAACTCGATACAGACCAACTTTCCATTTTCCCAGTGTCATACGTCAATCTTGTGGAAGCATTTCACACACTGGGGAAAAAAAAAAGGGTTAGAAAGCTTTGGAAGATGACAACTTAGTGAAGGGATTCACTGACAGTACCACTGTGAGTATTACAGATGTTGATAGCAACTTGAGCTCCAGTGTCATGCTTACTCCGCTGCGTACTCTTGACTGGCATCACCCAGTCCATGGTGCTAGGGGGAAATTAAGGAATGCACACAGAGTGGTTTAATAGGTTTAATATCGACTTGAAAGATTAAGAGGTCATAAAGATCCTGGATAAGTTATATTCCAAACACTGTCAGTGTACTGGGGGAGGTCAATAGGTATGGCAAATATTAGCTACTTTGTGGCAATGGACCTGCTATACTGGCTGCCAGCAGACATACAGGATGAATGTAGTGGGTGTCTGCACGGTCAGGTGCACCTTTGACAGCACCTTTGGAAGATTCCCTGCTTTGTCAGCCAGTACAGTTATCTGACTCCTCTGGGATTTGAGCCTTCTTCTTATCACAAGCATCATGTGCAATCACCTAGCCAGTTAAAAGCTTCTAATTAGCCTCTGCACATACTAAAGGCACACAAATCCCAGAGAGCAACCCCAGGCCCCACAGATCCTGTTCTTGCCTCTGTGTATAGCAGGTTCAACCCAAAACTTCTGCTTCTTTTACTCTTTTCTCCCTTCTCTAGGAGAAATCTATCCACAGAAGTCTGTGAGGTGATTTGACTTTGGAAGTTTTGGACCAAAGAGTGAATAAAAGCCTATGAGCGGTGAGGGGTCTCCCCATGAATGAAGTGAAATGACGCACACTTCATGCACAGAAATCCATCCATATTATCTTTAGTTCTCTTCTAGGGTGTGGTGGATGGGTGTCATCATATTTTCTTAGGATTGATTTTATAGAGTGGTGGACAAATTATCTTCTTCTTTAGTATGATCTGCTCATTTTAAATTGTAAATGGCTTAGGAATATTATTCAGATATATTGTGGATAATGTACAATTATAAGATGTAATAAAATCTGGATGCTATAGGGATATTAGTAAAGGAGACTTCTGCTAGGATTCCTAGAACCTCAGCCCCTTCCCAGGTCTGTGAATATACAGAGTAGGAGGCTGCACATATAGGGAGCCGTGTAAGTGCTAGAAAGACCGGGCCAGCTTCTCTTTGCTGTCCTCTACCCATATCTATGCCGTGCTGGAAAAACCTTCCTGCTGCCCCCACAACTATGCCTCCATATTTGCCATTTGATTGAGTTTACTGGAGGAGGAGTGGGTGACCTATCTCTTACACTGCTGTATCTGAAGTGGAGATGGTGGTTGCAGGAGGGAGTGTGGTTAGAGCATCATTGCCTTGGGAGGGAAATTTCTGGTGTAATATATTGTCTCCAAATGTTTAACATAAACTATAAGAGCTCTATTTTTGCATAAACGTATTTTTGAGTATATAATGTTCTGGATGTGTTTTTGAAAGAAATTTTTGGAAGTTTTGATGAAAAAGTGTGTAGAAGAACTTCACAGTGCCAGCCAGATGGTTCTGGAATACACTGAACATATGTCAGTACAGCATGGAAAGAGCACTAGTGGTTCAGAGGAATCAGAGAGATTGGAAGCTGGATATTAAATTCCAATACACTACTCCAGAAATTCCATCAGTAATATTTTGTATTAAAAATACTAAAGTTACCAATATTGTCTCCTGTTTCTCTGTTTTAAAATAAACCCATAGAGATCTGAGCTTTATTTACTATTCTTTTTTTTCTTTCTTTCTCTGCCTATTTTTCTTTTTTTTTCCTCTTTGTGAACTTAAGATCTAACAAAACATTTATTCACAGATGGGGACATGTGCATGTCATTTTCAACACATAGCACTGTGCAAGCACTGTGAAGAAAAGTAGTCCCTCTCCTTACATTATTTATGGCTTTCTCATGCAGAGAGGTGAGGCACATTAAATGGTTCAATAACTGTCTTCTATTTAATTGTGTCAGCAAGAAGAGTCTATTCTTTCCTGTACTTTCCATTCCCTGGTTATCTAGTTTCCTTCTGGCTGTCTTTGATCTGTAAAGACACAGTCCTGTCTTACTGAAATTGTATCTTCAGCAGGGATAACAGGTGAATTGGATCAGATAAAATAAAACCTGATCTGTACACAACTCTAAAACTCAAGCTGAATCAGAATGCAATAGCTCCAACTGCCACCAGTGGCTCTTTGACCTTCAAGATCAATGCAGCGAAGAAGTTATTACATACCTAAATTACATGGATGTCATTGTTACTTAAGCACATTTGAAAGCATAAACATACACAAAGTACTTTATTAAATTTCCCGTAGGCCTGAAAACAGAGTAAAACCAGCAGTGAAAATGTACAGTGGATGAATCGGAATTCTCATGGCTTGGGGGACAATCAAGAGCTCTTGTGGTATATTTACTACTAGGTCTACAATCCTTAAAGTCATGCAGAAAAACCCACATTTCTTTGGTTTCTCCCTAATGCATGGACCTGTTTCCTGGCCAGCACCATACTGCAGTAAGTACTCTACACCCTACCCTTACCCTCATCATTCAGAATACTACTTCAATCACTAATTATTATCCTTCATTTGAGACAAAATTATATTTTTCTGTGAATAATACCAGTGCTTATCAGCTGAGGAAAGCAGCTCTGGTGTGTAACTGCACCCATTCTACTTTCTGTATTGTGAGAAGGTCCCTGGAGGTGGGTATGGCATGTGGTGTGGCCTTCTGTGCTAGCCCACTGATGGGATTCCTCCAGCAGTGCCCATCATGGATGTCCTCACAGCAGGAGTAAGCTGACAGTGACTCAGTGACTCTGGCTCCACAGCAGATATGTGACTGGAAAAGCTGTTCCAAGTAGCAGACATTCTGGCAGCCACCTGCCTGCTGAACCCAGGGCTGGCTGGTTGGTGGCCGAGTCCCCCTGGGGGGATGTGTCCCAGGTCTGCCTGCTCCCTTGGATGCACTTAGGCATGTGGTCCCGTGTGTCCCCAGGACCTGCCCTTCCATGCTGCAGCCAGCCTTGCAGACGCACTGGTTCACGGTAGGAGGACCGGGATTGCATGCAGCCCGAGGGCTAATTTGGCTAGAAGAGGAGAAGATGGAGTACGTACCAAATGAAATGTACACTTTAGTGACAGACTTCTCCTTTTTCTTTCCTTAGGCTGGAGCTTAATGGCTGGTGAAAGTTATCATAGTGCTCTGCCATTCGGTAAATCTCCATCCTGCCTATCCTACTCTGTTGAACTGTACATCTCACTGTTTCACAAGAACAGACATATGTACTGCTAAATGTTTCTCCTTCCAGCAGCCAAAGGCCACAGCTTTATCCAAATAAGCTCATCAGTGTGTAGGATGCTTTTTTTTTTATGTAAGAGAATGAATAAGAGTACAACTAATAAAAGAATAGTTTGAATAGAAAAAAAAAGTGTGATTTTATATTGCTTCTATTGACAAATATAAAAAACCCCAAACCACCGTGTTTGTGTTTATAGATCCTGTTAACCAATCTGACACTTATAATTACAGTAATGATAATAACTATAATAATTGTAGTATGAAATGTAAGGAAAAAGGCTGTGCTAACAATAATCACCAGTATAGACAACCACTACAGCAGGTAATCTAACAAATCACAGAAGAAATTACTGTAACACTATACTTGGATCAATAGCAGAAATCATTTGGTACTCACATAAGTGAAAAGAATGAGAGCAATTAATGCCATTGTTTCAAATCATTGATCGGATACTTAAAAAAACCCCCAAACATCAAATAATTTTAAAACCTAAAATGTGCTTTTCTGTCATGGGTCCTTTGAACTTACAATGAGTCATTAAAACTTGAGGTATATCTTCAGCTGGTTTAAATAGATATAAATCCATTGAAGTCAATGGCACCATGTCATTTCAGATCTAGGTCTAATTAGCTCTAGTTTTGATACAGAAGCTTAGAAGACTTCACTAAGTGGGTGTGTCACTTCATCTTTTCTGGCAGCTGCTGTCTGGATAGTGTTTGGCTTATTGATTAGCAGGGTGAGTTTGAAGATTGAGAAAGATCTGTGAAATCAGGAAAAAAAAAGTGCTGAATAGCTGTAATAATAGAAAAGTAGCATAACAGAAAGAAAGAAGGGAGGTGGAGAGCTCACTTAAGGAAATAATTGTAAAGGCATCTTGGTATTTGTCTACTTACCTTAAGTAGCAGTGTGATTTTCAAGCAACGTACTTCTTTTGGAGTGGTCACATTAGTAACAACATCTAGGTGTCCAAACTCCATGCTTGGACATGGTGTGGCAGAGATTAGGGCTGGATGGAGTCTTACAAGTGACTGCAAGCCCACTGGCAGGCCAAGTTGCTGGCTTTCTTTTCTCCCTTTTTTTTTTTTTTTTTTTTTTTTTTTTTTTGGGTAGGACAACGTTTGGTAGCACTTGGCCTGAGGATATAGCTGTGTCTGGGGCTCAGGCAGAATGTGCCTTTAAACAATTGTGACAATTAAATGCCTTACAAATTTAAACTGCACCTGAGCAGTAGCCTGCGGATTTGAAATCTGGGGTTATGTCCTGAAGTGGTGCAGAAACTCCCTTTGTGGGTCTTGTCCCAGACATCTTTGAAAATCTTGCAAAGTGCCTAACTCTCTCCAGCAATATTGTACTTAGGTTTAGTTTGGATTTTTGAAACCCATATAATAAAAAATAAGTGCCTTAGAGGAAAGACAATTTACTAACCAGTCCTATATGCTCATGTATGTTCTTTGTGCAAGAGTGATATTAATCGAAAATAGTGTTTTATTTTAAAGAAACACATGTGTTTAAATGTCTTAACACAATTTCAATATTTTCAGCTATTGGTTGTTATATCTCTTTAATATAATTATTGATCCGGCCAAATTGACAACAATAAAAGTTTAACTTAAATTGCAAGGGATTCAAGACCACTGATTTGGACAAGTGATTTTTAACAGATTTTCACAATGAATGATGGTGCAAGTTATAATCAGTTGTATCAGCTACAAATCAGAATCTATGTTTTTCAGTCATTTCTATGTATTTTAGTTTCTTAGATCCTATCTAACTATAATCATGCAGTGTTCAGCCTTGAATAGCTTTGTCAAGAAGAGCTCCTATTAGCAGAGTTCCCCTGCTATAAGAAATTTGTCACAGTGGGGGGTGGATTAGATCTAAAATGAAAGGGTCTTCCATCTTTGTAAAAAGACACCAAACCCGTCACTGTTTTTTTTGTAATATGGAAGACAGAAGAGGTAGAACTCGATGGTAATTTTGCATGAGAAGAAGGGACTTACCTATATATACATTACCAAGGCAGCAAATAAAGCTGTAGGGTATTCTTTTCAGTAATTGCATTAGTTGTGTAATAATAGCAACAAAAATAACTTGAACAGTATTCCAACAGAGCCAAAAGCCATAATCTTTCAGCCATATTGAGTCAAAATGTTTAGCAGAAGAGTGTTTCTCTTTTTCACAGCTTTCATAAGCAAACAAATTGACAAAGACTGGAATGGGAACCAGGTAAAATGATCTGTTCACGATTATAAACCAAATCAGTGACACAAGCCAGGAGTAAGACAGACAGTCTTCTGGCTCACAGACTTCTTTCCACGTTGTCCATCATAATAGCATAAAACGATTAAAATTAACTAGTGAAATTAAGTTAGCATTTGTAGGATCAGCAGCAGCAAATTATGCATGCCTTTTTGTCTACTATTAGCTACTTACTCTAAATATAAAACCACATCTGCTTAATGGTGGAAACTATTCTGTCTTATACGAAACACTGAAAATAAGACTATGCTAAGGGCTGCTCTCAGCTGGTTAGATCAAAGGCCACATTCATAGAACTCTTAGGTATTTATAAGGTAGGATTCTGAACTCTGATGTCCACCTCTCACTGTTTTTAGCAGAATGTGTCAATAAATGAAGGAGAAAAGTAACCGCAGCAACAAAAGATTAAGTCACTTGCTGATGTAGGGAGAAATGTTTTGTAAGCAGGCAACCAAAAGAAGTGTAGTTTCCTATTGATTTGTATCCTTTCAAGTTTCTGTAGTAGTACTAAACTATTCCAAATCCCATTATGTTCCCATATTATCCCATACCCATATTATTATTTCTCTTCCCTCCAGGCTCAACTAAAGCTATGCATTAGCTGATTAGGAAGCTGGTTGGTGACAAGCAAAATGTATGATAGCAAGTTTACTTTACCTTTTCCTCAATAAAAGCTGAAATTGATGTTTATTTCCTATACTTTGTCAACAATTTAGACTTTTCAAGTTGTTGTGTGAATAGGGTAAAGTAATTTGGCAGAAAATAACTCCCCTTGCATTCCAGCTGGTCCTCAGATATTATAGGGGCTGGGGGTGGCTGGGCTTAGATTCTGAGTGATGTCCAATTTGGCACTATTAGTCCAGTCGTGTTCAGTCTATCTGAACTCCCACGGCTCTGGGTTCGCTAACAGTGCACTGCACTCCCTGCTTCCAGTTGTGCTCCACAGTCTCACGCAGCCAGTGAGGAGCTGACAGCACCCGAGGAGAGAACTTCTGCAACTGGCAGCATGAATAGTGCAGTTTATTAAGGGCAACAGAGATACAAGTTCTTGTAGATTGCCGGTGATAAATTCACTGTCTGCAAAGCACAGATAGGTACCAAACGTGTTAAATTAAAGAGCAGCTTGGTAAAATTTCTAAGTTTCCCAGGGATATACTTGGAAAGTCCGGATCTTACCCAAAGGCTCTGAGGGGGAAGCGAGGTTCGGCCCATCAGCTGATCCCAGGAGTCAGATCAGCGATAGTATCTGCCCTGACTTGTCCATGATGATGTCTTCCCTGCCATCTCCCCTTACTTAAACCATTTTTATAATCATCTTTTATCTTCAAGGTGGAGCTTGAATGACTCTAGTCATAAATGACTTTATTATGATTGGTGTAAATTTCTCTTGCTTTACTTTTACAAACTCATTGAGGGGGTGGTTGCACTTTGGGATGGAGGTGTGTTTTGGTACATTATGATGAGAAAAGTTTGCACAAAGGACAGTACTTTGTCAAAAACCACGTCAAACGGGCAGCTTATCAGTTCTGTAGCACCACCAAGTTCCCATCTCTGCCGTAATCTCACAGGGCCTGGCCATGGAATCTTCACTCCACTCCATCCCCCATGCTGCGTGCAAGCAGGGTTGTCTAGGGAAGTGTTGTGAAATGGATTCCTTGCATACCAGCTGCGTTTTACCCTGAAAGCTTTTCTGATGCTCTACCTTTCCTTAATGTGTGAACTGTGCTGCACCTTTAATAGGATTTTAATTTTTAAGTCACCTCCAGTCATTATTCCACAGAAGTGTGACACTGTGACTTTTATCCCTCTGTCAAACTCAACTAAAATTGCTCAGTGGGTTCAAAAGTTATTGTAGACCATTGGTCAGATGTCTAACCAAGTAATGCAATCACATCACAATTATTTCTTTAGGAAAACATGGCAGAAAATATATTTAACAGATCATGGTTTATTTTGGCATTTTCACATTTTATTTCTTGTTTTGATTTTGCAAATGTGAATCACAAATGTGTGGTGATTATTATTCTCACAGAAGAGTTTGGTTTTGTCTTGTTCATGCACTGGGAGATTAATGTGGTTTTGGTTTTGCAGACTAATATCAGGGGTGATTCAAAAACAGTTGCTATATTATACAAAACACTAAAGTCTAATTAACTCATAATTACTGAAAAAATGATGAAATAACTGAATAACTTCATTTTGTAGAGACAATGGCTTAACTGTATTAAATGTATCATGTACAGTTAAGTAATCAAGAATGAAAAGCAGTTTTTCAGCTCAGTTTTCTGTTTATTATTTAAAATT
>JAAGNO010008700.1:0-16884 GCA_033439905.1 Ceryle rudis
CCCGCCCGCTACCCCAACCGCGCTGGAGCAACGAGGGGGCGCGGTCACGACAGGGCCCCTCCTCTTGTTGCCTAATATGGAATGGGTTCCCGCCCAAGCTTGCGTGGCCCCGCCTCCCGAATTCCATAAATGGAAGGGGACCGACCCCTCACATGCCCATGTACGGGAGGCCACGCCTATTTCGCCGCCGAGGGGCGTGGCTTGGCGGCGGGCTGGGTGGTGAGGGAACCGGGAGCGCCTGGAGGGGGACAGCTTTGGTGGGAGTGGGGGGGGGCACAATACGGGGGATGCTGGCACGGCTGGGCACACGCTGGCACGGCTCGGTTTAGAAAGTACCCCCCGGGGGTGTCCCAGTGCCACCCTAAAGACAGGGGTCGGGTGCTCAAAGGCTGCCCAGAGCGATGCTCAGGGCCCCCCCGAGGCTGCTCAGTGCTGGGCATGTGCTGGAGCCCCTCAGACAACCTCCTCCGCCAGGGCAGGGCTGGGGAGAGGTGCCAGGGACGTGCCCTGTGCCAGCACAGGCCGGCTCCCTGAGCTGCCATCCCGTTGCGTGGGCATAGCCGGGAGCCAGATGAGCTAAGTGAGCACAGAAACCACACAAATAAAAGTCGCGAATATTTATTACATATCAAAAAAGCTACATCTCTCGGGCAGAGACGCCCTCGCCGGGGGACAGTCCCCGGTGCGGTCCCGCTCTGCGGTCAGGCTCAGCCTGGCCCGTGCTGTGCCCCATCACGCCTTGGCCCGCTCGACTGCATCGTCGGTGTTGGCTGTCGACTGTGCCACTGCTGGCCCCATCTGGATGGGCACGTTCCTCTCCGGGGCGGCCGGCAGGGCCAGCCGGGGGGCCTCGATGCGGAGCTGCCCCTCCTTGGACAGGGAGCACGTCAGAGCCTCGGCATCCACCTCTTCAGGCACGTCCCATTCCCGCTTCAGCACCTCGTACTTGTAGGAGAAAGAGCCCTTCTCGTCTGTGCTCTGCGTCTCCTTCTGCCCCACCAGCACCACCTTCCTGCCCACCACCTTCACTGACAGCTGCTCGGGCGCAAAGTCCTTCACGTCCTGGCAGACGGAGAAGCCTTCCCCAGAGCCCTGGGTCAGGGCTGCGCTGGTGCTCGGGGCTCGCTCCGCGGCGATACCAATTCGGCTGGAGCTGCTCCCGCTGCTCAGGAACTGCTCGAAGCTGCTCATGAACTCCCGAGCTCTCTCCATCTCCAACCGCAGCTCTCGCTCCATCTCGGCGAAGAGGGTGCCTGGATGCGGCCAGAGGGTGCGAACGGGTCCCAGCCAGGGGAACAGCGAGCTGGATGTGGGCGGCATGAAGTGCAGGCGGCAAAGCATCTCTGCTCCCGGTGTGCTCCTGGAGTGTGCTGCGGCTCTGCTGGGTGCAGGGGCTGAAGCGATACTGGGCTGGGACCGGGGAGCGGCGGGTTTTATCCTCCCGTTCCCAGGGGTGTGCCCCTTCCAGAACACTCTCTCCCCACGCACCCTCCCGGAGCCATCACCTATTTTTAAGAGGCTGATTATCTGCCAGCCAAAATAGCAGCGCCTGCTTCTGGGGCAGAGTCACACGCTGCAAATAGGGAGCTGTGGTCACTGCTGGGAGCTCGGGTTTCTGCAGAGCCACCGTGATGCAGCAGCGCCCGCGGGGCCGCCGGCCGGGGGGCCAGCAAAGCCCTTCCCACACCCCCCACACCGAGGGCTCGGTTACGTCGTGCCAGGACCACGTCACTTCGGCCAGCGTGGGGACGGTCCCACCCCTAAAGCAACGTGTTCCTACGTCACCTGCTGCCAGACACCTCTCGTACTTTCTAGTGCCCTCCTGTCCCTGGGGGCCACGGGCCATCCTGTCCTGGTGCTCGGGGCTCTCTCTGTGGCAATGCCGATTTGGCTGCAGCCCTTAGCACCCCATCTGTGCACCCCGCCTGGTGAGAGGGGTCTATGGGCTGGTTCCTGGTCTCACCTGAGGTCCCCCACACCCCGGGCAGCTGAGGGTGCTGCAAATAGGTCTGGGGGCAGAGGGGCTTTCCTGAGACGGGGGAAAGAGGCTACAGGCAAGGTGGAAAGGCAGGCAGGAATGGCGCCCAGCCCCGCTCTCTGCCTGGGAAGTAAAAAGGCCACGGATTTTTGGCAGGGGTGGCTCAGGCATCCCGGTCGGAGGCTGAGGTGATGATGCTAATTATAAGCCAGGAGAGCAGAGCTGCAATACTAAGGGCAAAAGTATGCAGGGCACGACGTAAGAGGTGCCTCTCCTCGTGGATGAGTAAGAAGAATGAACTGGAACGGGCTGGAAAGAGCTGAGCTCTTCTCCCGAGGATGACGTGATGTGCAGGATGAGGCCACACCCCCCGGGAAGGGGAATAAAAGCCGCGGGCGGCAGTGCCGAGGCACAACGCTCTGAACCCGAGAGCCAGCAGCGACAGCAGCAGCAGCAGCAGCAGCGACAGCAGCAGCAGAGATGCTTTGCCGCATGCACCTCGCACCATTTGCCTCCAGCTCCCTGGCCTCCCGTCTGGGCACAGTGAGGACCCTCTGGCCGCATGCAGAGACCATCTTCACCGAGCTGCAGCAGGAGATGGAGAGGGCTCGGCAGTTTATGAGCAGCTTCGAGCAGCTCCTGAGCAGCCAAGGAGCCACTGCCATGGAGCAAGCCCCGAGCACCAGCGCAGTCTCGACCCAGGGCTCTGGGGAAGGCTTCTCCATCTGCCAGGATGTCAAGAACTTCGCTCCCGAGCAGCTGTCAGTGAAGGTGGTGGGCAGGAAGGTGGTGCTGATGGGGCAGAAGGAGACACAGAGCACAGACGAGAAGGGCTCTTTCTCCTACAAGTACGAGGCACTGAAGCGGGAATGGGACGTGCCCGAAGAGGTGGACCCTGAGGCGCTGACGTGCTCCCTGTCCAAGGAGGGGCAGCTCCGCATCGAGGCCCCCCGGCTGGCCCTGCCGGCCACCCTGGAGAGGAACGTGCCCATCCAGGTCAGCCCTGCAGCCCCACAGCCCGGACCAGCCTCTGAGGATGGAGCCACCAGCAAAGCCCAGGTGTAATGGGCAGGAACCGATGGCCCACGGCAGGACCGGAGCAGACAGCAGCAAGTCCCGGGTTTTAGCCCAGGCAAGCTGCATCAACAATGATTTCACTTTTTTCACTCTACTGGAATGTTTTTGTATCCAATAAAAAAATCCTTTTGCATAGAACCTTCTTGTGCTCTCTTGGTGTTAAATGATGGGAAGGCTGAGCTTTGGTCTCAGCTCTTGGTGCCAGAGGTGCTGGATGCACAGAAGGCAGAGGGCCTTTCCTGGTGCCTCAGGGCAGCAGAAAATGGGGCTGATGTCAGCCTTGGAGGGAGGGAAGGGATCTGTGAGCAGGGTGCTGCTCAGGATGGGGAGCAGGGGAGAAGGTCCCAGGCAGGGAGGGGCAACCTCCCTCCCCAATCACAGGGCAGAGACAGCTCTCCCAGGAGCAGAGAGGCTGCCTTCACTCCCTCCTCATGCTACTATCAGCATCTGCACCAGCTCCACAGCCCCTCACTCCCTGACCAGTGCTAGTGAAGGGGAAGACAAGCACATTGGGTGGCCTAGCGGGTGTTGAGGGGGGCTGCTGTAGCCCCACTTTCCCTCCCCACAGTTTGAAAGGGAGGAGTTGGAGCCCCCCTCAGCAATTCCAGCAGCAGGGAGGGCAAAGCCCATCTCCAGGTGCTGTAACCACCACAAACAGATGTACTCAGGCCTAGGCAGGCAGCAGGTACAGAGGTTGGCACACCTCTGCATGCCAACACTGCTCCAAGCCCAGGCAGCCCTTCCCTGTGGCAGTGCCTGTGGCCAGGAGGCTCTGCTCAGCTCCAGCAGCAGGTCCCAGTCCTGGCACCAAGTCCTTTAGAGCCCAGCAGCACATGCCAGGGCATCCCAGGCTCCTCCCACAGAGATGAAGACCCCATGGCCTGGAAGGAGCTAAAAAAGAAGGAAGTAGAAGCCAGCAGATGGCAACAGCACCTCATACTGCATTCACAGGACTGTTCAAACCTTCTGCAACAGGCTCATTTCCTACTGCCTGAGGAAACCAGCAGCACCAGTCCAAACCACACTGGAAGCAGCAAGGTCTCCCATGCCCCCACAGAGGTCCTGATTTCCCCTGGCACCAAGCATCCTCCTCCCACCAGCGGCACACAGGGTAGCAGCAGAGCTCCAAGGGCATGCTCAGCTTTCCCTACAGACTCCAGCTCTCACCCATGGGTGCCAGGATCCCAAAGTCAAGGCAGCAGGGCAGCACCTTCCAAGGCATCATCCTCCTACATCCTTCAGTTCATTACCACAACCCCGGCATTCCCCAGCCTGCCCCACTCCTCCACCCAGCCCTCGCCCCTGCCCAGCTTGCACCATAGCTGGTTTCCCTGGAAGTGTCAGGCAAGGAATAATTCCCAGTTTGCCTCAAGCTCACAGGACCCACAGCATGGCTCTGAAGAGCCCCTCCCCCTCAAAAGAGCAACTGGGACAGCCTGGGCTGCACTGAGGTCTGAGGGCAAGTGTCCAGGTTCCCCCCACCCAGGGAAGGGCAGACTCATGTCCCTGTAGAAGAGCCAGGTGCTGTACCCACCCCAAGCAGCCTAGAGCACCTCTCAGCCCAACTCTGACCTTCCCTTTCGCTCCCCCACTGGTCTGAGCTGATTAAGAAACACGAACAGTGTCGGTTAGGATAGGTTTATAAAAATTTTTTGTTTAATCACACAAAACTGAAGTTTGTGATGAAGACTAAGTTGACAGTTCCTCTTAAACACCGGTATGCGCAAGACACTGCGTCAGGCACTAGGCAGCAGCCAACGTCAGGTAGAGTCTGGCAACAGAAGCCGTTTTAATACCTCCCTTCACACTCGTGGCATTACAGGCTTTTGCATACACATCCTTCCCACCGACGAGTCACCCGAGCTTTCCCCCACCCCACCGCTGTACATCAGTAAACTGTGTGTGTTCACACCAGAGCAGGGTTAACAACATTAGTGGCATCACAACCATCAAAAAAAAAAAGGACAATTTTCTATACAAGATTTTTTTTTTTGCAAAAGTTGCAACAGGATTAGTGCATTACGACAGAACGGGAGATAGAAAAAATAAAAACCAAACCAAAAGAGTTGGCATGCTGGAGTCCAACACAAATGAAGACAACAGGCAGCTCATTGGATGTACTATATTGACAAGATACTGATTGGTTACATGAAGAAACGTACAATACAAAATACAGAAGAAACCAGTTTTGCTTCCCTCTGCCCCACCCCAGAATACTCAGAGTTGATTTGGTCAGTAAGTGGCTGAAAAGCCAGAGTTTGTCACCCTAATGCTACAGTTTAGTGGTTCTAGGCGTATCATACTGGGATCAGCCTCAGCTTTTACGTAACGGGTCATTGGAACAGGTTGACTACTCTCAATATCCCTTTGTTTCCAACAGTGAGCTACAGTATGGTGGGACCTGGGTGCCACTGGCCTCGCCCGGGGAGGGGGGAGCTGGCTGGGCAGACACCAGGTCACGCATCCACCACCACCAGGAGAGGGAAGAGCAGAAGTTCATATATTAAAAAAGTGACTTAAGACTTAGAATTGAATTAGTATTTGTACAGAAAGGTGCAGGTGGAAGAACTCCCTCCAGCCTATGATCAGAAAGGGATGGAGAAATCACAGCGGCCTCCGGCAGCGGCCGCTCTATGGTAAGTGCGATTGTTAGCGTGGATTCCAGTCACGTCACCCGAGGCTCCGTCCACAGAACGGCTGCTCAATTGCTGCAGCACTGGCTCCTGCTCGGCTGACTGCTCTCCTGAAGGTCCACCACTCGATTCCTGCCTGGGCCACCCGGAGCATTCTGGGGTTCATTTTTTGGCAGTTTCTTGGCTAGAAAGGAACAAGACCTCAGTCAGCTCCTCCACAGAGGCCATGCTGCTCCCCGCAGCTGAGCACAGGCTGGGCTCAGCCCGGCCCCAGTCCAGCCCTCCCCTCTTCAGGGGTCTGGGACAGGACACTGCCACCAGCAGCCACAACCCGCTCCTGGCTCTGGCCTCATCGACCCTGCTCCTTCCTTACCCACCCTCCCCAGACAAATGGAGAGGGAACAGGCTTTGCCATGCAAATGCTCCAAACACTCCAGGAGCAACCTGTTCAGACACATATTGACCTGGTCACCCCCTCCAATAAGAGCCCCCAGGCCCTGGCTGACACAGGAGCTCCTGCAGTTTCCAGTGGGCTCAGAGCTGCTCCAGCACACAAGCTGTTACCTATCGCCATGAAGATTTCATTCACATTCATCGCTGTCTTTGCCGACGTCTCCATGAACAGCAAGCTGTTGTCGTCTGCATATGTTTGTGCATCCTACAAACAATCACACGGGAGAGCTGAAGGCATCCTGCCAAGAGGCCCGAGACAGCTTCACACACTCCACTTGCTGGCAAACTCACTGGAGAAACACTGTCCCACCCGTCCCCTAACCCTGCCTGGCCAGGACAGCTCAGGGACAGACACCACCAACAGTGCTGCACAACTGGTGTCCCAGCCCCGAGCTGGGGCACAGCAGCACAGGCTGTTTGAGTCCAATCAGGCACAGCAGGTCCTGAGCAGCACAACTCCCTGTACTTTGGTTGGCTGGGGAGCGACTCGATGTCCATGCCCCGGGGCAATCCCGTGCAGAGGTCTGAGATAAGAGCTCCTCTGTGGGGTCTGCCTTCGACAAAGTAAGGGCTGTGAAGAGCACAGAACAAGCTGGGACTGATTCCTCCCGTGTCCCATCTAAGAGATGCTGTTTCATACTCCACTGCAGACAGCCCCAGGTGAGGAAAGCACCAGAAGAGATCAAAGACAGCAGCTCATGCTCTGGGGGCCTTATTTTCCACGTGGGCCATAACTGTCCCCAGCAAGAGCTCCAAGTGCTGTGGAAGCAGCGCTGGGGCCACAGGTCCCTTAGAATGGCAGCCTGTGGTCCTCAGCAGCATAAATCCTGACTTCACTTTCCCTTGGAGCATTTTGCAGGCACCACATCCCCCAGTTCAGCAAAAAGCTGCTTTCCTGACTTGCTCAGGGAACATCTGATCGGATTCCCGCTCACCTGGAAGTCCACAGCTCTCTTGGTAGCAAGGTCTGCCTTGTTTCCTGCTAGTGCAATGACAATATTGGGGCTAGCCTGTCTCTGCAACTCTTTCACCCAGTTCTTGGCTCGTACAAATGTGTCCTGGAAGAAAACAGGAGGCAGAGGTCAGGAAGGGCAGCCTCTTACTAATCCAGAGTGAAGATATGATTAGAACAAGTCTTTCCTGTAAGGAGAGTTCTGCCTCTCCAGCACTTTGTAGCAGGATCCGCTACCAGCCCAGGCGGCCCCGGTCAGAGCAGAGCCCATCAGCAGCGTTCAAGAACCCAGCACCCTCGGGGCTCAGAGCCCAGACACCCTCCTGGGGAACCCATCAGGGTGGCACCAGCTGCAGGCACGGCACAGACACCTCCTCCCAGCACAGGACTCACTGTGTTAGTGATGTCATAGACGACAATGGCGGCCTGGGCCCCGCGGTAGTACATGGGGGCCAGGCTGTGGTACCGCTCCTGTCCTGCTGTGTCCCAGATCTCAAACTTCACCGTCGTGTCGTCCAGGCAGACTGTCTGTGTGAGGAAGGCAGCTGGAAGAGAAGGTGGGTGTCTGCCTGACCTCCAGCCGGAGTCCCTGCAGCAGAGCCAGGGGCTGGGAGCAGCTCTGCACCGCCGGGATGGGCTCTCAAGAGCACCAGTGCCAAAGCACGGGGGTCAGCCCAGTTACACCACACTCCCCCAGTTTGACAAGCGGTTATTTTCATGTTCTGGTGAGTACAATACCACGTGTTACAGCTCAGAAAAGGCCACCAGCTTTGGACACAGAGTGAAGCAGAGCACCTCTGTGGCCCTCACAGCAGAGCATTAAGCCCAGCTTGCCCTTTGGCTATACTGCCAGCCATACGTTCTCCTTGCTGGGGTTACTATAGGGACCAACCAGCCCTTTCTCAGCACCCACCTCCTGATGTCACTGCCCAGGGACCCGGGTGAGACTGACCTTTGGCTGGTGACACCGTGCTAATGATTTCAAGCTAAAGAACTACTGGAGCTGAAAGCTGTGGAAGTAGTTAATGGTATCAGGCTAGAAACAGCCCCAAAATCCCAGGTCATGGTCTGAAGAGATAATTAAGGGCTATAAATGAAGCTGAAGGCCTCTGTTCTAATTAGAAGCAGGAATTCAAGCACTGGAAGTGAAGACGCCTTAGAGGCAGAGCGCACGGTTGCCATGGCACTATTCTCTGCTGCGCTGAGCTTCTCACCAACAAATCAAACCCCGACTTAAAGCATTGGCTGCTTGGCTTTTTACAGCCAAAAAAGCCCCACACTAGAGGTGGTTGTTATTGCTTCTGGTACCCCTGGACTGGACCGCACTGGTGAGCCCAGAATCCTCTGGCTATGGGTGTCTGGAGCCATCAACTCACCTCCGATGGTGCTCTCCTGGTACTCGTGGAACTGCCCCTTCACGAAGCGCAGAACGAGGCTGGACTTCCCCACCGCCGACTCGCCCAGGAGAACAAGTTTGAACTGGCAGATTTTGTTTCCAGCAGCCGGTCCATTCGGTCGAGCAGCTCCACCTCGACCTGCCATCGTGGCCTAAGTGCAGGAGCACCAAGAGCTAAGGATGCTGCAGGTTCTTCACTGGGATCCACCCGGAGGCAGGTTGCAACTGGAAGAGGAGGTCAGAGTTAGTGACAGTGTCATGGACCAGCCGTACCAGTTCTAGAGGGTGGGTTTGATCTGCAGCCACCATCAGCACAGGCAGGTTGTCACTCCTTGCCACGGTGGGAAGTTCTCAGCTGCCCACACCACAGCACTGCTGGGCACCTGCTGGCCACATTCAGCTACTGGCCACATTCTTCATGGGAAGACCCAACTGCAAACAGCACAAACAGCAGCATCATCCATGACCAGAATGGCCACCTCCCCATCCCCACAACTCTAGAGCTGTCCAGAAGCACAAAACCATCACAAGAACAGCGAGACAAACTGGTTTCTACCCATCATTAACCACACGTGGAGCCTCGGTGGCTCTCCAACCATCGAGCTCAGCTGTGTGCAGCAGGCTCAGGACCTGTACTTTCCAAGCACAGTTACACAGATTCAGGCACATTTCCCACACTCAACTCCCACCTCTCATCAGTGAGAAACGCTACAACTGGTGTCACCTGGTTGGTATCACTGCTTCCCCTTCAGCTCATCACCCAAGCTTCTTGTTCAGAGACTACTGAAAAAAAAAAACCTCCAAAAGCCATTTTCTCCCTGTTCTGAGGGCACCCCAAAGAAATTCTGGGTGTGCTTTGAGCACATCCAGCATTTCCCCGGCAAACACCAGGTTCTATGAATGAGAAGTGTAAAACGAGTTGAAGTGGGTCTGAACTGGCACTGGGGTGTCCTATGAATGATGCTCAGGCCTGCGACTCGCCAAAGGGGAGTTTCAAACACCCGCTTTCCAGAGCGGAGCCCATGCCACTGCGACTGCTGAGGCTGCTTCAGCACTGTCTCGAGTTTAAAGTCAATCCCAGTGTTTGAGGGGGAGCCCACAGCCATCCCAGCCCGAGTGCTCACCCAGAGGGACAGCCCATTAGTGTCAGCAGCTGGAGAACCCCTCCAGCTTCCAGTACACAAGAGCTCTTGAGTGTACTCTGACCTGCAGAGACATTCAGCCTCAAGCTGTTTTGGGCAGGAGGCAAGTCAGAAGCCTCCTGTGAAGCCAGTACCACTCACTGAGCCAGCAGGTAGAAGAGAAACCACAAGGAGAAACTTCTCCATGCAGTGAGAAGTTCCAGCAGCCCAAGCTGTGAAGAAGCCATTCTTCTCCAGGCTTGGGTTAAGTCCGTGAAGAAACTGAAGTTCAGAGGTGGGTCCTTGCAAAGCCTTGTAACGCTGTCAGGACCTCCACCTCCTCTTCTGAGGAAGGACAGACACTGGTTTGAAAGGATGACAGAGCTTGACAGGAAGCAGATTAGCAGTTTGTTTTGTGGACAGTAAGGAAGCAGCACTTTGCAGCTCTGGCCAGGAGCAGCTTGGTTACCACCGCGTTTGAGACACAGCAGCAGCTCCACATTTCTAGCAGCCTGGAAAACTTTCCACCTTTTAGAGTGTCTCCTCTAAGCAGAGCTTGCAAGGGAAGGCTCGTGCTTGTTTAACCTTGTATTCCCTTTCCAGGGCAGCCCATCAGCAACACGTAAGCTTCGCCGCCGTGCCAGGCTAACGTTCTGCACATTAACCGCCACGTGAATCGTGTCTCCACTGAGCTATGACCTCCTGAAATACGATAGGGGTGATTCCCAGAGCAAGCCAAGGAAATGAGCCTGTTGACATCCTCAAGTCTTAGCATGACCTATATTTCACAGATCTCAATTCATTTTGCCATCTGGTTGTGCTACACAAACACAGAATTAAGCAAGCGCATCTGCACGGCCAGCTCAGAGCCACTGAGCAGAGCAAGCAGCTGCAGCCTCTGACCACTTTTCATTATGGAGAACCTGATGACCTTCCGAAGATAAAGTCCAGCTGCAGGATTACCTGACTTCTTGTCCACCTGAGAAGCAGTCAGATCTTTAGGGTGTTTGGGTGGAATTTACACAATTCCCAGACCCTAACTGGTCGCTAAGGGCCTCAGGCTAAGAACAGACAGGAGACCTGGACAACCAGCTTGGCACTTGTGCTGATGTTCACAGCAAGCCCAAATAATCAGTGATGACCAAAGCTGCAGACAATGGGAACTCTCTGCTGCAGGAGGGTAAGTCTGGACCAAGCACACCCCCCTCCCTGCAAGGACACCAGCACTCAAGCCATGGGTCAGACCAGAATAACCAGCACTGCGCAGACCAGCAAAAGCAGCTGAAGCTGCACTTGCCACTAATTCCCACAGTGAAGGCCACGAGGAGGAGGGGATGACAGGATACAAACAGGGTACTCCTGTAACCAAGACTAACTAGTAGGAAGTTTCCTACTAGCTCCTTGTAACCAGTGAAACTCAGCAGCTTGTGATGTCACAAGACCCATCAAAAGGTAGGTGCTGGTTTGTCTGCCAGCCCTGCCCACCTCTGCCCACCGCAGCAGAGCAGGAGCTCTGCACCTCACAGGCAGAAGCACCAGAGTTTGACAACTCTTGGAGCAGGCTCTCGTTCGCTTTGAGATCAAGGACAAGTTTCAGTGGCTGATGCTGCCCAGGTCTATCACTTCTGCAGTTCATGCTCCTCTCAACACCTCAACTGTTCACCAGGATTTGTTGCAGGGACCTGCACACATCCATGAATATAGAACTCAAGGATTTGAGTGCCCTAGGAAAGGCAGTGCTGCTGTGTTCCAGCCTACCCGGGAGCAAGGCAGGTCTCCAGAACTGCTGGGATGCTTGAGAACAGCACAAGAGCTTGTTTCTAACAAACCAGCCCAGTACAAATATCCACAGGCAGTTAACTTTGGCCCCCACATTAACCCCAGCATGAAAATTGCTTCACACAACTCCCTGATGCTTTAGTTTAAGGTGTCAGAAGTCAGAGTCTGCTATTTTTTGCCTCGTGTTTACCCAGCAGCAAGGACCACTCTGAAAGCCAGCGATATGTAGAAACTCAATCCTGAAGAACCTGGTTACCCAAGCAGACAGCTTCTGCTCTCAGCTATGCAAGAAGCCATTTCACTGGGGATTTGTTGGCTTAGAATCAAAATACTCAAGACAAAAGCCCCAGTGAAGTATTTATCTTGTTAAATAGCTGACAGTGTTACATGAATTTCTTGGCAAAGCAACCCCTGAAGTTAGAGTGGTTTTGCTTCACCTAACACTGAACAGGCAGCATGCCACCACTAGCAGGAAGCTGCTGCTACCCAGAACTCCCACCCAGAAGTGCTGAGCCAGCTTCAGGACCCCAATTCCCAAGTCAATCCCACAAGCAGGACCAGCAGCACACATGGGACCTGCCAGAACCACAGAGACCCCACTGCCCAGATAAGCCTAGCTGAGAGCATCGACCTCACCTCCCAACATGACTGGGACGAACAAGACCAAACTTCACAAGCCACCCTGCAGCAGGTCCACGTGCGGAGGGAGGAGTAGCAGAACCAGCTCCTACCAACGAGATGAACCAAGAAACAGACCGCAGGCCCACGGCCACATCAAGCCTGATCAGTTCTAACACTTCATCTTTCTGCAGACAATACTGCCCTCCACCCACACACAGCAGAGCCTCTTGGTCAGGAAGGCTACAGCCTGGAAACCAGTAAGAGCTTGGGATTGGGGAACGAGTCATCACAGTTGTCAGGAGCTGGGCTACAGCCTCCCAGTGTAGACTGACAGGCCAAAACCAGCTCTGACAGCAGATGAGGAGCATTCCTCCGGCTGTTACACTATCACAAGTTAGTGTCAGCTCCGTAGAGTTATCATGCCCAGGCCTCCCAGAGACACTGGGCACACATTTTAATTCAGAGATCGATAGGATTTATTCGGCAGAAAGTGAAGTTACTGTTCAGGACTTTAGCTACTGAAAACACAGTTGAATCTGTAACAGCAGCTCCTTTTCATGCTTTTAATACAGGCATCTGTTTCCCAGCATCTGCAGGGCCACAGCCTCCAAAGTAGCCCCAGCAACAGCTGGTTGTTTTTCAAAGCAGCTTCTCAAAAACAACTCTATCACCAGCCATTCCAAGGCCACCACCCAGCAGTTACCACTCAGACCAGCACAGATGAGGTGCAGCCGAGCTGGGACAGGCCAGCACCACACACAGCCAGCCCCAGCTGGGCCAGGCCAGCAGAAGAGGCCTCTGCATCGCTCCTGAGCACAGTGACATGGACCCATCTTCCTCCAGTCATCTCTAAAGCTCAATTAGCAAAGCTTTAAGGCAAGACAAACCCAAGAGAAGAAACGGTGATGAAGGACGAGTTTCTTCTCAGGGCCTCACACATGACTTGGACAAGCTTATCTGAAGTTCAGATAACTCAGAACCTTGCTATACACAGAAAGCTACTGCTCAGTTGGAGACAATCTCATTTGCTGGATGAGATCTGCTGCAACCAGGCAAGTCAGCTCTAAGGCTGTTAGGAAATGGTGAAGCCAGGAGCACTTGTGCAACCTACGAAGCTGGTCTGACTCTTTGGAAGATGAGGGAAAGATCACAGCCTGTGTGACCAAGAAGTGTGGTTAAAGGGAGTTATTGAGCTCTCTCAAGCCCTCCTCTAGCCCCTTTAACCCCACAGAAAGGTTTCCTCTAAGTGGTCCCATCCTTTACCAGAAGTTCTTTAAAACACATAGTGAGGTAAAACATCGTGACACTGACGCCACCTTAGAGCAACAGTTTGAATACTCTGAGCTGACTGGGTATCAGCAACAGGAGATAGTAGCACGTTGGCGACACCAGCAGCACAACGCAGTGCCGTGTCCAATACAGTGAGGGTTTAATTCTGCCAAACAGTGACTAATTGCTTTTAAAACTGCAGTTAGTGTCCTGCTAGTTCACCACAGCTGAACAGAGACAGAGCAAGGCCAGGCTGAGGGGTTGTGCTTCTGCCTGGTCCTCACGGGACAACACCAGAGATCACCTGCTACCCAGGCACTGCAAGGGCTGGGTCCTGTTCCACAAGAGATGAGGCACAGCAAGACTGGAGGAGCAACACCCGAGTGCAAGCTGGACCAGCTACAGACCGAACACAAGCATCAGGTTTTAACTCTGCAGGCAAGGCTCCCTGAGCTCCTGTTCTCAGTACTGTCCCCTGCCCAGCAAGCCCTCAAAAGACAGTTTCATTTTCACCGCAAGTCCAGCAACACTTGCGTTCAGATCACACCTACTACTCTGAACGAGAGGGAAAGGTCATTAACAATGCAAAGCAGAAAATTGCCATCTTCACTGCAAAAGAATCCATGACCTTCAGAATATCTTTTCCAGACAGCACAAAGATCTCTTCCCTCCAGCAGCTCCTTGTTTGGAGCTCTACCGAATAAAAGCAAACATGAAAATCAGTGTTTTCTTATCTGTTTATGTAGAACTACTCCAACACTTCATTCCCGTGCTCCAGGGGAGGAAAGCTTCCTCTCAGGATTCAGATGAGGCCGTACTCTTCCCCATACTGCTTCTCCCAGGCAGGTTCATCCTACCTGGCCAGAGTGTGGAGTGTTTTCGTAGTGTTACTCTGACAACTTCACAGAACTTGCACAAGAGGACTTCAAACTTCATACCCCAAGGGAAGAAAACAGCTGACTCCACCATTTCTACATTATACCCTCTTCTAAGTATGCTGACCAAAATACTTTGGGCTACACCCACTTCATTAGAAGCGTTCCCATTTCATTTCCTGTGTCTGAAAGCACTTGGCATCCTTTCCCCTCCCTCGCCAGGGAGATGCCATGGCCACCTTCCCGCTAAACATACAGTGGTTTAAGAAGCAAGGATCAAGAGTTGATGACTAGCAAGGCCTGGAGCAACGCTAGAGCTGATGCCTCTTGGGACACAGCAGAGCTCTGCTGCGATGGGGATAATTCCACCTCATCACAACGATTAAGTCTGGGCAAGCACACAGAGTATGAGCACATGACTTGGCAGTTTTGTTTCGGATACTGCCCAATCTATTGTTGGTTTCACTAGAAAAGGGACCTAGACCCAGCCCTGTTCGCAGTAAAACAAGACACGCTGCATTTCACCCCCCACCCCATCCCACCAGCCTTCCCCTCCCTGCTCTCGAGGGACTGAAACCCCTCCTCAGGAGTCCTGTTGTGTCTCACCCGGGCTGCTCCCTCACCCGAAGAGGTATCAGCACCAGCTTCAGCAGCCTCGAGGGCCCCGCACCACCTGGCACTATCTTAAAACAAACGTCATCTAAATTCACCTACAGTATCCCCGAGAAAGTTTGCCTCTAGAGGTGGATTTTTGCTATGAAAGCAGCTGACTGTGAGGGCATCCTGCTGAGACTCAGAAGTCCAAGATGATTTCAGCACTGAGTCCAAGATACCGAATAGAAGCACAGCTCTTCTTGACCTTCCACGTCCACACAGACTTGTGTGACCTGCTCTGCTCACTCCCACACACGTGGTTCTGAATTCTTCACCCCTTTCAGTCACCCTTCTGACACCTTATTATCCAGTTAAGCTGAAAAAAAAACATGAAAGACCTTTGGAGCCAGGGCAGCAGTGAATGCTAAGGTGATATTCCAAGAAAGCTCACCCAGACAGCACAACAGGACAAGTCAACAACTCAGAAGTATCCTCCTTTTTTTTGTTTGTCTCAACCAAGCTCCAGAGTCCTGCCTTCAGAGCAGGCTCAGGCATCCTAACTCAGCGCAAAGTGGAATCGATGTCATGCTATAAGCAGGGCAGCTCAAATATGTGTTGACCCACCACATAAAAAGCTAAGAATAGTAGATGCAAGTTGTTCCACATCAGACTTAAAATAGTACCGCAGCGTATTCTCTTCCCACCGATTTCCTTACGCGCTTGGAAGCCGTCAAGGTCAGACTCCGACAGCCACGTACAGAAGCAACAAGCTAAAGGTCAGCTGAGATCGGGTCAACGCTCTATTTGGTCTTACTGGCAGACCAGTTTACAGTGGGAGCCACAGTTGGCAGAGAGCAGCTCCGATGGTCACGGCTCCTCACAGCCCCCATTCAGCCCCAGGAGTTTCAGCAGCACCTCGAGCATCACCAGGAACGGGGTTCAAGCAGCTTTCACAGAGATTAACACCACAAGCCTGCTGCTCACGCTCACACCTGCACTAGGAGCTATCACAGACCTGCTACTCCCAGTTTACACACCGTGGTCTCCCCCGCTGCGCTGGGGATCCAAGGACAGCCGTGCACCTGGGCACAGCTGGGTCTCCTTCCAGACCAGCTACAGAGCTGTCCTGCAGACTGTGCCTCATTCGAGGCCCTGCAGCACCACATCTTTTACTCCACAAACACCCCTCAGGGTGCAGAGGGGCCATGTCTGTCACCAGCAGCAACCCAGGGCAGTCTCCAATCCATTGGAAGGTGGTTTTAGCAGATAAAGTCATAGCCTTCATCAGGCCGTTCTTGGCTCGGGAACCCGGCCAGGCGCTGGGAGTTGGGGAGCTTCTACTCCCACCTCAGCAGCTGATGAGAGCGAGCAACACCTCCCGGCACAGCAACACCTCCCGGCACCTCTGCCCTTACGGGGGCCACACCTTCCCCAGACTCCCTTCAGCTTCCAGGCAGCCGCTGCCACGAGAGAAACACGGGAACTGGGAAACAGCGGCCGGGCAGACCCAGGGACGGGCAACCGGCACCAGGCGTCCCTTCCTCCTTATGACGGGAAAGGGCCCGAAGGAGCCTCAGACCCGCGGCTCCGGGACGCGGCCACGACACTCGCCCCGAACCCGCGGCCGTCCCTCCGCGGTGCTGCTCTGCCCCATCGGCACCGCTCCTTTTCCCCGGTTACGGCTCCCGGCGAGGCCAGGGCCACTCTCCGCGAAGCCAGAGCCACGGCCGGTACTGGCGGCGGGACCGGCCCGCCCAGAGGAGCTTTATTTCGGGCACCGCGGAGGTCGGGGCCTCGCCCCGCCTGGCAGAGCGGCTCCTCACGCCGAACTCCCGCTCTGCTCCCACCGCGGGACGACGACACCCGACTCCCACCCCCAGGCGGCCGGACTCCCGGGGAGCCGGCTCCGCGGCGCACCGGCCCGGTAGAGCCGGGCCCCCAGGCCAAGCACCGCCCGGGGCACGGCTCAGCGCCGAGCCGTGCCCCGCCAGCCCGGAGACCCCGCAGGCCGCGCCGGCGCAAGGGGCCCCGCCCGCACTCACCGCCCGGAGCGCCGCTCCCGCCGCCGCCGGTGAGTCTCGCAGGCCCCGGCCCTCACTTCCGCCTTTACCCGTTCCGCTTCCGGATCCTCCCACC
>JAAGNO010008701.1:0-12996 GCA_033439905.1 Ceryle rudis
GTGTCACCCCCCCTTCACCCTCTGCCACTCCCTGTCATCCTCTGCCATTCCTGTCCCCCTCTGCCACCCCCCCGTCCCTCCCCCCCCAAGTAGGGCGCAGTGATACGCTCATAAACGAACGCGAAACCTTAAGTCCTGACTTCCATGTTGGGGGGCCTGACCCTTTTTATGGGGCAAGAGGGTAGAGGGAGGAAACGGGGCCAGGAGTTTGAGGTTTAATGCTTATTAAAGTTTTAGTGGGTGGGAAAATGCAATCAATAAATTTTGTTTAATGCCTGGAAACTGGTGTTAGTTTTCACTAGCTACACTGGAGAGTAGTTTTCATTTTGAAACTAGGACACTTGTAGTTGGAATGACAATTAATGTGGAGTGAATATGGTCCCAGTTGGAAGCCGATTTTTTGAATAGCATGAAAACTCCCCCCACCTCCCTGCCTTGGCTCCAGAGTAGGGTAGCTTCCGTTTTTAATTAGCGAACCAGGCAAAATTTAGCTCATTGTGTCTTTCTGCTCCTTTGGCCAGGGGATTGCTTGGTTTTCTCCATCTTGCTGTCATGAGGCTGTTCTTTTTTTTTTTTTTTTTTTTTTTTCTCCCCTTCAGTTTTGGTGAGGGGAGGAAGGGGGGGCTTCAGGATACTTAGGATTAAAGTCATTGTTCATGAGTATTTGCAGCCAGCTGCCTGCATTAAATGAAGATTAGAGGAGCGAACATTAAAAGTGCAAGGGAAATGCAGAGGAGCTGGGATTTGGGAGCTGCATAGCTGTGAACCGAAGGGGAAAGGTTGGGGCTTTATGGCAAATTTTTTCTGATGCCATGTGATCTCAAAGCCCACTTCAAGTACCAGAAAAGCTTCACAAGTAATTGCCACGGCCAGACCTGCCTGGGAACTGTAAAGGGACCAGAATTCTTTGCATCCCTTAGAAAAGTTCCTCTGAGGTAAACCTAAACTTCTGGGTCTGGTAAGTTTATGTATTGCTTAAAAATTCATCTGCAAGAGCACTTAAGAGGTGGTGAGGGTTTTGCTAGGATCCCCTAAATAGCTGAAAATCCACCCTGGAGGTCAAAATTCCAAAAGTAATGAATTTTTGAAGCACTTTAGGAAGGAAGTGAGGGTGTAGAGGAGGAGCCTAGAAAAAATAACTCAAAAGAATTCTTTAACAAGGTGTGCTTATTCTTCCAAGGATAAGAAAGTTTAAAAATATTTCCAAAGATTTGGTTTCTGTCCTTTCTTTATGGAGCACTCGTTTGTGTCATCTGTTGTTTTTATTGCAAACTTTGCTAATTGCTTGGGGTGTGTTACCTACAAAACCTGTCTGGGTAACCTGGTCCAGCAAAGCCGGAGGGATGGATGGCATGGTGCACTGATGCTGAACAGCATAGGTTTGTTCAGAGCCTCCACATTGTAGCAGGGCCCGATTCTGCTCCAGTGAAGGCTGGGGACAGGCTTTTCCCAGTCCACTGGGATACTGGGAAACCTCAGTTCTGTGCCTCAGTTTCCATAGCTGCCTCTGATGGCTTTGGGAAATGCTTGTGGCAGTTGCTTGCTGCAATGATTTTTTTTGACTCCTGGCATGAGGAGCAGGAATATAAAATACTAGCTGTTTTGCAGAGGGCTCTGTCTTCTGAGATTAAGCTGGGGTGTACCTCCTGTGCTGTGCAAAAGCTGGTGCCAAGATGTCCACTGTTCTCCAGAGGCAACAAGAGGTAGACACCAAAAGGACAATGATCTATCTGCAGTTTCTTGTGCTCTACGTAGGAGCAGCTCAGTGGGTGTCATGTCATGTTGCCTTGAGTAGGGAGCGGTCTGGATTGACCACATTTGGCCACTGTGATTGAGTGAGGTGGGCTGTGTGACATGTGAACAAACCAGCTGCAAGGATGCACTCACCCACGTGCCAGGCTGGGACTGCTGTCATCCCCACTGTGAGCATGGGCTGCTGAGATCTGATAGAACTTATTGCTGCCCTCCTCTTGAGGAAAGCACAAAGGCTTCAGCATCTGGGAGAGGAACCATCGTCATGGGCATCCTCAACTGAGGTCCTTCCTCACAAGCCAGGAGCTCTCATAGAACCCTTGGACTGCGGCATCCCCAGACTGCTAGGCCTCCGCTCCACTGCCCACTGTCTTTAGGGACCATTGATGGAGGACATTCCATATCGGTTCTTTTAGTTCTGTTAAAAAAAAAAAAAATGAAGTGCAGAACTGTGAGATGGATAGATATAGATGGTGGTTGCTTCCGTCTTTTGTGTTTTGAGTGGGGAACCAAGGAAAGTGTTGGCATGGTTTGGCCAGATTTTAAGGAAGACTCCTCATCACTGCCTGTTCTTTCAAGCCAGCAAAGCCCCAAGCTGAAGACTGTGCTTGGGACCAGCTCTGAGCTCTCAAGAGTAATCAAAGCTTTGTGTCTCTTGGGGTTTACATTCCCATTTTTGTTAGGTATAGCCAGAAGATGCCTTTGATTTGTTCTCTGGTTTTTTTTTTGTTTGGTTGGGTTTTTTTGGTTTTTTTGGGGGTTTTTTTTTTGTCCTCTTCAGGGCTTTCCAAGTGCTACAGGGAAATCCTCCTGGCCAAAGTGTTCTTGTAACTTTTAGCTTTGTGATGATTTATTTCTTCTTTTAACTCTCAGCATCTGAATTGGGTGATCTGAGAAAACAGTCCATTAAAAGGAGGATACTGTAGAGTCCTGATGAATCCTGTTTTCTACTTGGCCGGTGGAACAGAAAGCTAATTGCCAGTAGTAAATCCATTCAAAGGAGGGCTGGAGGGAGGGAGAAAAGCTAATATTCCTCCTTGAATGCCATTTAATCTCTGAAACCTTTCATGCAGATGTAAATTAGGATTTGCACAACAGAGTCAACAGTTGCTCTGTAGATAAGGCAGATTTGCAACATCTGCTTTTCCATTCTAGAAGCTCTTCCAAAGTCACTGTGGGGGATAGCCAAGCTAAACACTAGAGATTTTTTTTTTTCTTTCTGTAATCTCTTGTTTATGAAGATAGCTGTGTATGACAGAACTATACCTGGTTATTGTTCTGCTCATTCTCTAGAAAAAAAGTTTCCTTTCCTTATAACACACATCTAAAAAAAAAAACCCACTGAGTGGCAATACAGTGCAGAATACTCATTAACAGCTTTGGAAGAAACATTGTCTGGTAAAAATTGCATAGGCCACTGCATTGGTCTAAGGGGCCGCCCTGACCCTAAACCGTGACAACAGTATAAACAGTTTACCTTGCATTATTATTAGGAAAGCTATTTTAAGCTTTTCCAGGAGAACTATCCCTTCCCCCTCCCCTTCCAAGAAAACACACAGGTGAAAGATAAAGTGGCACCTTCAAATGGTGGAGGTAAACGCTTTTCAGATGTGGTTTCCTAAAGGCATGTTTCTCGATCATGGTTTAGGCTTCTACAGAAGCATTGAGATTTTTTTTTAATTTTATTTTCATGAGGTGTGAGCCCTCCCCTTGAGCAGGGTTGATCAGGAAACTGCTGACTGCCAGAACAAACCCCTTCTTCCCAGGATGACTGCAGTCTGACACGGGGAAATGTGCTCTGATAGGGGTCTTGACCTTGGAGGCGGAGAAAAGAGGTGGAAGAGCAAAGATAGGATACATATATTTGTATAATACTTCTTATTTATATAATGTCATATACATAAAATGCTACATATAATATTATGTATATATTTGATACATTTTGCTGTGCCAGACTAGTGGTGTACCTTTTGGGGTGGCATGGCCATAGCTTGGCAGGGATGTTTTGCCACTGGCACCATCAGGGCTGCTGCAGAAAGGAGAGGAAGCTTTACCTTGCATAAAGCATGGCCAAAAATAGCTACATACTAAACACTCCATCAGCTCCTCACAGTGCAGTGAGGGTACGTGGTAACTGCAGGTGAGTTTGCTTTGCTGTGGGGGCTGCTCCCTCGATCTTATCTGCCCTGAGAAGGCAGGTTAGCTGGGTAAACAGACAATCCCACGATCTTATCATGCCCATCTCTCATGGGGGCTGCTGCTCGGTGCAGGTTCTCGGGCTGGTTTAGAGATTTTCAGTACTCCCCTGGGGCCCATCTGCCTCTCTGGAGAGATGGAGGGAATGGAGACAAGGCAGAGTGCTCCCTGGAGGTGGCACTAGGGCCACTGGTCCTGGCTGCTTTTTAAATTAAGGCAGGTCTTAAATGAACAGCATTTGGCAAGAAAAGTA
The DNA here is from genome assembly GCA_033439905.1 of Ceryle rudis. NCBI lineage: Eukaryota > Metazoa > Chordata > Aves > Coraciiformes > Cerylidae > Ceryle > Ceryle rudis. The sequence goes on from JAAGNO010008701.1 coordinate 4,202, forward strand.
TTTTATTTCCCTTCTGGGCAGTGGGGTTTGCTATTCTCAGTGCAGAAGTCCTGAGGTGAGGTAGGGAAAGTGACCCTGTCCCATAAGCAGCCAGCCACACAGGTATTAGGAAAAACACTGTTGTGGGGGGTGAATAGTACTATGGGTCCTTATTAATGGAGGTGGGACATTTATTTTGAGTAAACAAGAGCTAAGTGTACATACAGGACATGGCACTGGTCTGAGCCTGGAGGAGGTCTATGTGCTCTTTGCCATCATGGCTTTGTTCATCCCACTGATGCTGGAGGTTTCCGTGTCCCTCCAGCAGTTAGGCACTAACTCAGTGGCCTTGACCGTGATTCCCCTGGGAACAGGATACCAAACTCAACATGGTTGTTTCTCAGTGATCTTGTAATATGTCCTGTCACGGTGGATTTGGTGCAATAAAATACGTAGAAAAATAAAGGTTTCTGAATTGACCCAAAGAGAGAAATGCGTGGAGTGCTGCTATCTTGCTGCCTGTTAACACTAAAATACGGCTTGTTCAGCCTGAAAAGGAGAAAATATGATCCACTTAGAAATGAGCCTCTCTGTGATTGCCAGGGTTCAAGGTCAGGTGAGGAATATTTTGCTGGTGGGTACTGCAGGCCTCAAGCCCTCTGGTGGGAGTCCGGTAGGGCTTGGGTTATGTGGTGGATGTGCCCCAGCTGCTGGATGCTTGCTGAAGGAGAATGACAGTGGTGTGTACCCCACCTCAGCAGTCCCACAGGAGGCTCCCAAATGCTTTGGTTTGAAAAGTGAAATCATGAGAAGCTATTCCAGGGGGAAAAACACAGGTGAAGAGAAATAATTGGATGGAGTGTTCTGGAGCCAGGACCCAAAACCCCACAAGGTGGTGTGAGGCCCCGGGGCTCCCATAGACACCATGTGCCTTAGCTGCCTGGAAGCAACCCCATGCTTTCTGCCACAGCACCTAGAAATAGTCCCTGACACAGAGGAGGGCACCAGCCAGAATCTAGGTTGTCTTGAAGATTTTGGGGAGCCATAAGCAGCCCAGGAATACCCCACCACCCTCCCATCTTCTCATCCTCTTGTGCCTGAAAAATAAATAACTGCATGTCCTCCTGCAGTTCTTGAGAGATGCCTGCATTAAAACCAAAATAAAACATTTCCAGGCTCAGCCAGAAACAAGTATTGATGTCTAAGAGGAGCAGACATCTGATGGAAATACTGACACAGTTAAGCACTTGGCGCGGCGAACCACACAGAAAGTGAATTATTGCTGGGATGAGCCAAGGAGCTACAGAGATGAAGTATCTTATCCTTATAAGTGAATACATACAAAAGCAGTTTAGCATTACTGGGCCAGCTGCTCATGGTTGTGGAAGGTGCTGCCTTTTTGCTCCTCTCAATAGCACAAAAATTGGCGTTTTCTCTGTAGTGTATTTGCTACAACCAGCAGTGATGCTGCTGCAAGTGCTCATCTCCATCAGAAGCATCTCTTGGTGTTTCTCAACTCGTTACTGCTTTGGCTAAACTAATAAATGGTTGAATTTTAGTCCTATCTTGGGAGCCCACAACCCAGATTGCCTCCTCCTCTCTAGGAACCCATTAAAGTTGCAAATGTATTAATCCCTGTTCTGCTGACAAGTCATGGAGAGGGCTCTCGTAACCTCTACACAAGTTAACTCCCCAGTAATTAATACCTGTGTCTCCTGCGCATTTTGAAAAGATGCTGTTAATGTCAGATCCCAAATGGGAGTTTCCTCTTGGAGCAGGGGGACCTTTGCAGCGTGATTTGCAATACAAACTCTTTAGGGAAGTTTTAAAGGGTACAGGGGCATAGCTGATTGGCAGCACCACGGATAGTCTTTTTGGGACCCAGGACTGACATCCAGGAGATGTGTGTTCAGCCCCACCAGATCTGAAAACCTCCCTCCCCCAGTGCTGCTTTGTAGCGGGAAGTATTCCAGCTGCCCCAGTCAAAGGTGTATGACCATGTGGAAGAAGCAGCTGTGTTGGGAAAGCACAGTGCCTGGTCCCCTCTACTCATTTCCTTCTGATTTAGCAACAGGAGATGCAGAATGAAAAAGTGGCCAAACCCTCACCCAGGTCCCCAGGAGGGCTCAGCACATCTGTGTTAAATTTCTCCCAACCACAGGCTATACACATATCCCCTGCCACTTTCATCACACCACGTAGTTGCAGATGCAGACTTCTGCAAGTCAATCTGGTGACTGGATGCTTGGCCTTAGAGGAGGCAACTTCATGTCTCCTCCATGTTGTGGTGTCTCCTGTTGAGAAGGTACTGGAAACACCAAGCACTTGCAGCTGGAAGGCAGGAAGGAGGTGCTGGGATCTGGGCACCCAGTGGGAGACATTGAGCTCTGGTTCCCCACTTTAAACTCCAGCTCTTTTCAGCATGGAAATTAGACTGTCTCTGCTTTTGCACTGATCATCATATTTGAAAACTATATGAGGAACAGTAAAGGTAAAACTTCATCCCCAGAGGTTGCAGTTGGGCAAAGTGCTTAAGCACTTAAGTGCACATTTAAGTACTTTGTGGAGGTCTCCAGTTTGGGTTCTGTTTATTTTTAAAGCTATAAGCATATAAATGGAAATTTGAAAAACTACTTTAAAAAGTGAGATTGAAACCATTAGTAACATTCTCCTTTTAATGCACCAGTCAATAGGAATAAAGTCACCCAAAGAACATTGCATTTAACAGGCATTGCAGTATTGGCTGGTGACTGGCAGGGGAGATTGAGGGCAGAGATACCAACGTAAAAGTTGTCAGAAACAAGAGAAGAAGCTTCAGACCCCAGTCATTCTGCTCTGAGTTTGAAGTGCATTTGCTTTTAATTTCAGCATTCCTTAATTATGTTTTATAAAAAGATTTTGTTGCTTTGCTATTAATCCAGGTTCATTATGGCTTTCAAAAAAGAGTGATTTCCTTTTAAATGGCTAAACAGCACAGTTTGGCTTGTGCTTAGTCTGGGCTTGTTCCTGTTTGGTAGGTTTATGATACAAAAGCCAAAATATACAAGTCTTGATCATTTGGCAAACAGCTTGGGTAAAACTGTGTATTTTGTATGGAGGGACTGTGAAGCTGCATGGGGTTTGTTTTCCAGTAGATTAAATTAGCAAGAGCTTCCGTCAGAGTCAACAAACAAAGATCAGTACCCAGTCCTGCAAGTGAAAAGCTGTATACAGGCATTTTAATTGGAAAGCTGAAGTTGGTACCATTGAGAAAATCCTTACAGACTAAAAGAAAGAAAAAAATCTGAAAGAACAGTTAAACCAGAATATTTATCAATTATATTTTCCCCAAAGATATATCCCTGTTTAGAAGAGACCGTGGGTGAACACTCAATATCACAACATGTGCTGGCCTAATAGGAAGGAGATGCTGAAGCTCTGTTCTGTCTTCTTTTTCTTTTTACTAAAAGTATATGCTTTCAGGGAAAATCTTTTCATTAAAAAAAAAACCAAAACCAAACCCAGCAAAAAACAAAGCAAACACCGTAAACCTTTGACTGTATGAATACCACAAAATTCTGGCCAAACCCTAAACTATTTCAGTTGGAATTGCTGCTAGGGTACTGGAGGAAAAGTTCTTTGTAACCCCAGTGAGTGTGGGCTTTGCCTCCTGCAAGAGAATCCCTCCTGTAATACCACATTTTCAGGCCACCAGGAGGGGTTTTTTTCTACCCTACAAGGCTATTGACTAGAACATTTTTATGTTTTTAATTTTTACATTTCCACAAGAATAGAAACTCGCATGACAAGAAGAGAAAAGCAGTACATTTTTCTCTTCTAACCTTCTCCAACTCTTCCACTTAGTGGCAAAAGAGCAGCTTGAAGCCAATGCCACATCCTCAGATACTCAGAGCTGTTGTGATTGCATTGGTTTCACAGTCAAATTGTAATCTATGAATACGCTTAAGATGCAAAATTAGGATCTATCTGTATCTGATTACTATCAGAGATCAACTCAGGCCACCTTGGCTCGGATCATAGGATTAGGTTCAGACTAAACTGTTTTGATTTACTTTTTACTTGCTAATTATGTAATCATAGCACCAAAACGTCTTTGTCATGGAATAGGGTCCCCCGTGATACATACTTTACAAAACCAAGGAGACTCTTATGCCTGGTGGGAGCGTACAGTCTCAGCCTGAGTAAACCAGAAGATAGAGATAGGGCAATGCCAAGAAAAAGTGTTGGTTAGAATAGACAAGGTGGGGAGAATGGCAGTCTTGTTGATGTAGCTGGGTTGAGGGCAGCTGTAGAGGGATAATTCTTCTTGCTTAAACTGATGTAAAGAATGAATAAACCATTCAATGTCATGAGTGAGTTTATATATCACTAAAATGAGCCTGAGGACCATCATACTCAAGAACCACACTTTGAACATGGTCCATATTCCTCCATGGAGAGGCTTCTGAGCTTGAACCTTACCTTGTATCATTCATTATCGTATGGTAAACCAAAATTTCTCCAGGCTGTTGTAACTTTCAGTGTCATCGCTCATGAAACAAACAGCCACAGCTGGTAAAGAGACTGAAGAAATGGTTTCAGTTTTCATGGTCAGTCTTTGGTTCTGCACTTCTTTGTGGCACAGAGAGTTGCTCCATCAGGGAGCTAGTGGTGGGTTCATTTATTTTAGCTAATTATGGCCTACATCTTCTATCTTTCTTTGTTTCCTTCAGCCCAGAGAGGTTGCCTCTGGGCCACCCAGCCTCACTTGAGAAATTTGGTTTATCCCCATTTCTGCCCCTTGTATCCCCTCCATGCTGGATCTCACAGGGGTTGTGGACAGACCGACAGGAATAAAGAAATTGAGATGCAAAGTGTGAACTTCTCAGCACACACTTATTTCTGCCAGATCATGCCCTGATGCAAAGTTGGGTGTTGCAGTGACCCTACCTAGATGTCAGTGCTGTTTTTTTGTGATGCATCTGGTAGGGTGGCCATGTTTCGGTTGTTACAGGGTTGAAGCCATCCTTGCAGATCAGCCAGCAACCTGACTGTAGTGTACACAGCTGTCTTTCTCCATTGCTACCTGCCTGGGGCAGGCAAGGTTTACCTCTGGCAAGGAGGAGCTCTGGACACATTGAAGCATCAATATGTCAAATAAAAGATGTGTTTCATTTTAAAATATTCTTTCATTCTCCAACATCTGCTCATATTTATTAATCTCCCAATTCTTTCTTTGCAGAATACTTGAGGAGTGAGACGGCCTTTCTGGAAGAGTTGGTGTTCGGAAGTGGAGATACCATTGAACTTTCCTGTAACACCCAAGGCTCTTCTGTGTCTGTTTTCTGGTTTAAAGATGGTATTGGGATTGCTCCTACCAACAGAACTCATATTGGACAAAAACTGTTGAAGATAATCAATGTGTCATATGATGACTCAGGGCTGTACAGTTGCAAGCCAAGGCATTCCAATGAGGTCCTGGGAAACTTTACAGTCAGAGTTACAGGTATGTGCAGAAATACAGCTGTCTTTGTGATTTTTTTTTCTTTTTATTTTAATTTTTGCCCCTTCACATGTTCAGCACAGCTGGTGCTTTGTGGTGTTCATTCATACTTGGTAGGTCTCTACCTCACTGGTAACTTGTGGCAGTGATTAGGCTGATGAAACAAACGAATCGAAGAATGCTTACGTGTCCGTTCCAAATGTTAGAACTTGATGCTAATACTGAGAGAGACTTAGAAATGGTGCTAGTCAGATTAAACCCCAAATCCCCCTTAACACTCAAGTAGATGCAATGCTACATGTGCCTTTGAAGTCTTTTGTGAGTGAGTGAACTGTGGCTCAGGGAGGTTAAGTGACTTTTTCCACTTTATGTGACAAATCAGTGGCAAAATTGCATGTAAAAGCTGGTGATTCCTGAAAACTGTTTCCCTGTTTAGCTGATGAATGTCTCCCCTCCATCCCAGTTATCACACTTACTAGTTTGTTTCAGAAGTAGTTTATCTCTAAACTGTGTATATCTCAAATATGCGCTTCATCAAAGTTACTCACTGGGATTCATCTGTTGCAAACAAGCGCTGTGTTAGCAAAGCACATGCTGTCATGGATTGCTTGGCTGTGTTTTCCATAATTAGGACAGTAGGACAGAACAGCTGTCCAAGCTTGGATCACTAAACAGAGTGCCAGAAAAATCTGTCGTTCCCAGATAACTAGCCACTAACACTAAGGTCATCTCCATGATTTCAGGCTGCTGCATTGGTAGATGGATACTCATCACTATAAGCAGATAGAAAGCCTCCTGATCACACAGATTAGAAAGCCTGAATTTTCAGAAGAATTAACCCCTTGAGGATCTAAGGTTTTGAAAACTTTCCTTTGCCCTTGCTTGCACTGTTGGGAGTTTTTGGAAGCATCCCTGAGCAGTAGGTCCTTGCCTTCAAATGTTGACTTCCCTCAAAAAGTAAGGGGGTCTGTCTGAAAACCAAATACAGAGATGTTTGTGATTGTAAATCACATCCACTCCATAAAGGGCTTTCTTGTGCCAGAAATAGGATTTTGTGTAAGTGAGAGAATCAAACCATCATGAGAATAAAAGCTCGTTTCAGCAAGCCGTCACCAACATCTGCTTTTCATTGAACGTTACTGGAGATTGCTGTGAATGCTTCAAGGTCATATCAATTAAATGGTTAAAGAAGTATTTGGCCCTTGAAAGGCCTTCTTTAACTAGGTACGATTATTGGAACTATCCAAGGAACTGCAGGTTGTTAGAAACGTTCCTCTTTTTTTTTTTTTTAAGTGACATTAAAATGCTTTTGAGTTCAAGGGGCAGCAGGGAGGTAGAAGAGGGCAGCTGGTTACACGCTCAAATGAAACAGCTGCCAGCCCCAAAAGTTTGTAAAGTGAGAAATTGTTTTTAATAGTGTAAGGGCTGATAATCCTCTGCTTTTAAAAAGTTTAAGCCCCTGTTTTTTTCCCCTTCTCTAATAATAGCTAATAACAGCTTAAGAACAAGCAAGTAACCTGAACCTGCTTTCTGACAGCATTATGAGTCTTTGATTCTATTAGCCCACTGTCATTACCACCAAAGTGCTGGTAATGTGGGAGTCTCCGTTTTAGCTGTCAGCAGCACTTGTTTTAAACTTTGAAGCCCTGCTTTATGTGGCAATAGTGGCGCCTCTTGTATGCTCAGATATATCTTCATAGTTAGTATTGATCACTCAACATGGCACTGCAGAGATGACATTGTTATTGGAGATTTGTGGTTTGTGTTCCCACTTTTTAAAGGTAACGCCAGCGATTAGCTCAGGTATCTGGTTGGATGTTTATGTGAATAATGTTTGGGGCTGGAGTTGTTCTCTGTGTTAAATTGGTTTAAATCTGTGCTAACAAACTGTAATTGCTCTAATCTGTATTCTTAAGTGAGCAAAATTAGGGTAGGTATATTCAGAATAGCTGCTGTACACATAAGTCCCATTTTGAGAGATACCTCCAGATTCTTGAAGCATATCAAGAGTTTCCTACCTGGGGACATGTGTTTTAAGTCTACAACAAATCTGCTCTTCTGCAGTGACTCTCACTGTGCATAGTGACACGCTTGATGCTGAAGGTAGAGCAAGGAGATGTTGGAGCTGGCATTTCACCATTGAAAAGCAGGTTGATTAATAGCAGGGCTTGATCTCTTTAAAATGCCTCCCTTGACAGCATGTGCTTGAGTGTTTTACTAGTTTACAAAAAGAAACTATACTGTCCTCTTAAAACCTGAGCGCTTGAAGAGGATCACAAATAGAGGCTGCATGCCCAAACTGATCTCCAGCCGGGCTGGCAGAAGCTCTATTTCTGCAACCATTTCACACACAGCTTTTGGATTTACACACACAGCCTTTGGATTTACTGGCCAAGGAGCACCCACCCCTGTGATGAGCACAGACTGCAGGATGGTACCAGCAAAAAGAACTTTCCAAATACCCAAGACTAAGCTCTTCAAAACAGTTGACTACAAAAATTAAGCCCCTTTCCATTCATAATTAAAGCCCTTTTGAGAATAGCTTCTAGCAGTTCTTGATGGTGCTGATTCTCATCAGCTTCTGCAAAGGATTACTATTTTAGTAAATGATTAACAAATAGCTTACAAATTTTTAGTTACCTTTTGAAAAAGGTGATGATTTAGTAACCTGAATAGGACAGTAGCTCTGAACATGTGACTTCTGGTCTTAAAACCTAAGCTGCATCTCTCATCTGAAACACAAGCAAGGGCAAAGATTCTTCCCTCAATGTTGTGGAAATGCTTTTGAATTGTTTTTTTAAAAAATTCTTCTGCTCTACTGGTCACAATTGGTTTGTTGGAAACCAGAAGTAAACTATAATCGCATGTTCATACATGAGTAACCAGATCTGAGAGTGCAGGACCAAGAATGTGCTGGTTTCTCTGTCAGTGCTGGTGGGGATTTGGCTTGGTTTCTGCCTTTGCCAGGACTTGAGTAAATCTGCTGGTTCAGCCAAAACACCTAAACATCCACTTCACTTTCAGCAAGCCCTGTGGCATTTCCCTAGTTCTGCTGCCAGCAGGACCTCAACTGTGGATTTGCTGTTAGATACATGCTTGAAGTCTTTTTTGAGACTCTGCCAAAGAGAAAGTGCAAAGAATGATGTGCCACTGCAGTCTAAAGCAGGGAGATGATTCCTGTGTTATTTGCTTCTGTAGATGGTAAATACGTCTGGAAAGTCCTTCCAGATTCTGCAGAGAAATAGTATTTGTTGTTACCTTTCTCCTTCCTTCCTTCCTTCCTTCCTTCCTTCCTTCCTTCCTTCCTTCCTTCCTTCCTTCCTTCCTTCCTTCC
>JAAGNO010008701.1:13269-51811 GCA_033439905.1 Ceryle rudis
CTTCCTTCCTTCCTTCCTTCCTTCCTTCCTTCCTTCCTTCCTTCCTTCCTTCCTTCCTTCCTTCCTTCCTTCCTCCACAAGAAGAGAAATGGTTCAGGATGTTTTGGAGAGATACAGACAGAAAATTCCCACCTGTTAACCTGTATTCAGTTCCAGCCTTGAAGTGCCTCTGTAGGATATAACCAAAGGGAACTGATTCACAGAGTAGCCATCAAAATGTCAATCATGGGAGAGATTTGATTTGATTGTAAGTGGAAGTTTTAAAAACTTTGGTCTGAGTGGTTGAGCAAGGAGTTAATGAAGGGAAATGTGACAGGGGTGTTTTGAGTTAAAAGAAAAATGCAGGGAAAGTGAATTAGAAATGCTGACCTGTCATTTTGAGACTTGGTGAAATAAAAAGTCTTCAGAGTGAATGCTAGAGGGGAAAAAAACTGGGGAGAGCTTGTTCTGCAAAAAGAAACTCCCGCTTTTGGAATTGCTTTAGTATTTATGAGGAGAAGAGCACTTTGCACAGGGAGAAGTATTTGGCATTGGACCTTGGTCTCTGGTGGCAAAGCACTGGCAAACTCATAACACCTTTCTCCCAGTTCAGAAAGCTCCTGGCCAGTTGTCTCTGGCCTGGTGCATGGGAGGGATGTACTGATGGAGCTGCAGGGAAGGGTAACCCATCACTTAGATGTCCTCCCTCACTGAAGCCCACTGTGGCACCAACAGCGTCACCCAATGTGGTGTCCCTACATGCCATCCTCTTTCTGCTTCAATTCTTTCTTCTTCTCCTAGATTCGCCTTCGTCGGGTGATGATGAAGATGATGATGATGAGTCAGAAGATACAGGTAATTTGTTTTTCTGGGATGCAGATGCATTTTCTTTCAAAGGGATGTGGCTCTGAAGTAGAGCAGCTCATCTGGATGTTCACCTGGTTTGACGTCAGCTCTTTCTCCATGTTGAAATTGGTGACTGTAGGATACTATGGTGATGATGTTTATCTAAAAATTTAGAAATAGCTGCCAGTGTTACTGTTGTTAAAATGTTCTGCAGCAGCATTAGCTTAATTGTTCTTTTTGAAGCCTTGATTCTGTGACTCTGACTTGATGAGGTAGAGTTATAAGTTCTCTTGAATGTAAATCCAGACAAGCTCATTTATTCTTTTGGGGTTTTGTTTATTTTTTTTTTCATTTTGGTACTACACTGACATTACACCAGCTTTGCCCCATTGCAAACCGTGGCCTGCTTTATTTTTAGCTGTTTTGATTCTGGTCCTTACCAGCTGGAGTCAGAGCATAAAATTTAGACTAGCTAAGGGCCAAATTTACTGGTGCTGTAAGTGGGAGCAACCCCTTTGGCTTTGCTGGCTTTTTCTATTGCTTGGGAGGTAAAGGGAGCCCCAAGACAGATCCTCTCAGTGCTTTTACTCTGAATCTCTTTCAGTGCCAGTGCTTGTTTCCTTAAGTGCAATAGCATTAATCAGGATCATTACATGCTTCAGAGGCGTTAGTGTTGTGTTTTATTATGCTCTTTATATTTCTGCAAAGCGAGCTGCCTGTGCGTATGTGTTTTTAATAAATAAACGTCTTGCATTTGAACTCCCAATCAGCTATGTACATTGGCAGAAGTTCAACATGACTGGAAAATTTCTCTTGCCTGTTAGCGTTGGACATGCAGGACTCTTTAAAACAGGTCTCCCACTGTAATAAATTCATAGTGCTGTGTTGTGCAGTATGTGGACAGTAATGGTGAGTTACGGTGCCAGCCAACCCATCGGCAGCAGTTAGCAGTTTTCTGATAGCTTCTAATTAAGGGTTGAATCCTGCGATGTGACAGGCACCTTTGCAGAGGTGCTGTGCGCTCCTGATGCCATCTGAAGCCTGGTAGAGGTATAGGGGGAGGGTTAGGTGCAGTCAGGATTTGTTCCTGCTGCAGAACAGTTTGTTATGTACACAATTAATAGTTTTACTTTTTTTAATGTGGTTTGTAGTAAACTCCATCTCCTAGCAACAGGTATCACAAAACATCACAGCTGGTTTATGGTACAGAAAGACACGTTTTTCTTCACTGAAAAGGAGAACGCACATTTTGCCGCGTGTATTTATAGCCTGTATTCTGGGTCTTCTTGACTTCAAGGCTGTCTCTTTTTTTAGACCCAAAGGTAATGATTTGCTTTGCTTAAAGGTCCCATTATAAAAAGCTGGATTCTGTTCTGCTTTGAAAATGGTTGATTAGCTTAACGTGCCATTGTGGTGAAACCTCATGGTGTGTCATGACACGGATGTGCTTTAGGTCACTTTGTTTGACATCAGACCCTCCACTTAGCCTTCACAGATCTTCTCTGGGGTCTGGGGAGCCATATTGTCAACCCTGGCACCACCACGGCTGGGAAATCCCACCAGGGACAGGGGCTGCAGGACCATCTGGGGCAGGCAGACACGTGGGTATACACAGTGCCATGTCCTATGGACAGCCTAAAGACCTGTGTCTTCCATCTCTTGTGGCAAAAAGATACCTTAGTAATGAGGTGTATGAGCCCTTGCTTGGCCATCAGATGTAGCCGTGGTCAGTAGTTAGAGAAGTGAAGGCAATAAACACTCTTTGATGCAGAAGAAAAAAAATAACTGACAGTTATTCATATTTAGAGGGAGTTCATCCACCCAGGACTGGCTTATTCAGTGTTGCCGTATTTCACATCACTGAGTAAAAACCTTGTCTCCTGTCCCCTCGTAGTGACAAGGAAGAAGTTCTTTACTATGAGGGTGGTGAGACACTGTAATGGGTTGCCCAAAGAAGTTGTGGACGCCTCATCCCTTGAAGCTTTTAAGACCAGGCTGGATGAGGCTCTGAGCAACCTGGTCTAGAGGGAGGTGTCCCTGCCCATGGCAGGGGCTTGGAACTAGATGATCTTTTAAGGTCCCTTCCAACTCAGGCCATTGTATGAATCTATGATAAGTTAATTTTCTGTTTCAATTGTGTTGTTCAAGAGAGTTTCTTATCCTTAAGCTTACAGAGAAGAGCTTGGAGGGCTGATTTAATAGCATCAAGAGTTTGAAGCCAGTTTTATTAATTTGGGGTTTTTCACCCAAAAATGTTGAACATCAGGAGCTGGAAATACCAAAGCAAAGGAACAAGAGGAAATCTGTCATAAAAGAAGTCAATACTTATTGTAAAACCTTGGAGAGCACAGACACAGGCCCTCCACATGAAGTGCCCTGCTCTGCTCCGCCCTCCTTTAAGCATCCTTTCCGAAGGCCAGTACAGAAAGGGGGCATCCCTTAGGCATGGGCAGCCAAAAAGAAGAGAAACTTCAGCAGCTTCAAATCATTGGCCTGTTTGTTGCAGCCTTGTCACCAACCGCCTTTGCAAAAAGAGGCTTTCCAATACCTCCATTCTCTACAGCTGTTTTTCCTGGCTCTGTAACAAAAACAAAACTCCCTTTTCACACGCCGCTCTTCTGCCCCAGTGCTCCCCACCCCTCTGTATCTGTTTGTTTGGAGCCCCCGCTGCGTAGCCCCAGCACCTTCAAAGAGCCCCTATAATCTCCAATTAAATCTGGCTGTGTACTCGGAGGCGTCAGCTGGGGAAATTACACAATTAGGGTTGATTCTGTCTGCTGCAGAATTTTGTGGCAGCTCCTAATTGCTAAATGAGCGCTCGGCTGTATTAATTATTCCAAGTATTGCTCTAGGTTTTTTTTTAATTGGTTATTCCAATTGGATGGGTGGCCGGTGTCGTTGACGAACAAAACGGACTGTCGGGCTTAGCGTTTGATGATGAGAAAGGGCCGGTGATAATGTTTGCAGGTCCCTTTTTTTCTTTCCACACCTGCACTTGCAAAACTATTGCTCATAATTAATTTAGAGACAGTAGGTCTAGAAATTTTTCCTGTCTTTCTTCCTTCCTTCCTTCTTTCTTGTTCCTGCAACTCTCTGGAGCTTTGCAAGTTTTGCTTGAAAAGAAGAGTTAGCAACATTTTCACTCCCTTAAAAAGCAGTAATGAAAGGACTCTGGGGGCACAGCAAGCCAAAAGCAGTGATGTTTTGTTCTCTGTGCCTGCAAGTGAGAACAAAAGGCACCGTTTTCAATGAGTAGGCACTTTCTTCCAGTTCCAGTTTGACTTGAGAGCGATGCCCTCGTTGGTTGAATCTTGGCACATAAATCCAGGGGTGCCCAGCCCTGGCAAGCCCCAAATAGCGTGGAAGAGCACCTAAATGGAGGGAAGGCACTCAGGGAAGAAGCTGTATCTAATTGCAGGAGGAAGGAGCAGATCCTGCCTTTGCTCCATATGTAGAGTATACCCAACTGGAGACTTTCCTGGGCCCCATCTCGAGCCCTCTCTGATGTCCAATGGCAAAATCCCCGTTGGCTTCACTGGCAAAATTTGCAGCCAGTGGGTTGATGGGTCTCCTGTGAGATTCAAACTCATCTTTTTGAGTGAGAAAATGTGGTGAAACATCACCCTGCAGCACACACAGCCAGTGTGGTAAGGGGAACACCTCCCAGAATCACAGTGCGAGGAGGAGCCCGGTCGTGGCAGGGTGGCCATGAGATCTAGTTACATCCCCATGCCTGAGTGCGTGTCTCAGACGCCGTAAAATGGGATTTATTGTCAGCAGATAGGTTAATCAAACAACAAACAGCAGGTTATATCGGCTGGCCTTCTTAGTGGCAGCAAGGGGGAACTTTTCCATTCGTGCCTGGCCTTTCCCTGAACTCTTCTTTCCCCGTAGCCCTGTTAACTTCCTGTGAAGTCCCCAGGAAATCGGGGTGTGTTGCCAAAAGGAAGCGTTCAGCCAGGAAATAGCCTGTGCTTCAGGAACCAAGGACCAGATGTCTCGCAACATGGTTTCTGTAGCTCCCTCCTCTTCAGCCTTCCCAGCACCACCCCAACTGTCCTCCTCCAAATTCCCCCTCTGCTGCTGCCTGGGCTGTTGCCCAGCCTTTGCTTGGCTTCTGCCCTTCCCAATGCATGTGATAACGGAATCTTCCTTTACCATCAAGACCTGCTGTTCCTTTAGGGGAGTTGCACCCACTTTTCTAATATTTTTTGGAATATTCCCCCTTTTTAGGCAGTTTTACTGTTTTTCTGAGCTCAGATGTTGGAAGGTAGATGGCTACATGATGTCCTGCTTTAGCCTACGTTATTGTTTAGCATCTGAGGCCTCTCCTGGACGTGCTGTGTGTTTACAGCAAAGTTTGTAGCCAGGATTCTATGGGAGCATGGGAATTTCAGGGATTCCTCCTTTTGCTTTTGTTTATGCCAGCCAATCTCCTGCTCTGGTGCCATCCCGGCAAGAAAAGGGCCTTGAGCAGTTTCATTGTTTAAAAAATGAGGCGTACGCAACATGGATGAGCATCAGATCCTTCTGATACATGGAGCTGGCTCTGATAGGCATCATGGTGAGTTGTGCAAGGCAGTCTGAGGGCAGATGAAGGCCCTCAATACTGAAGCTCCCTCCCTGGGATGGCATTACTGAAGCACCTACATGCAGCCATCCGGCTGCAGAGGTGTGAAAGCAGATGAGAAATGAGAATGATGTGCCCAGTGGGGCTGTCTCCAGCAAATGGAGGGCCTCCTGGATGTAGCTCCCGACATCCAGTTCCTCATGGCCAGGTGGGCTTCGCAAGGAGCCATGGGGAGAGAGGACCATGCAGAGAGTGTTAGCACGTGCTAAAAAATGGTGTGTGTGGGGGTTATCTTGGCTGAGCTATATGACCTTGCCTGCAAAATCCTTGGAGCTGAATTGCAGCAGGGAGCCTGTGTGAGGGACACTGGGTACTTAGACTAAGGTGGGTTTATCACTGACTTACGTAGAATTGCAATGGGATGGGTCTCATGGAGCCAGACACTTCAGGGCTAAGCACATTGTGGAGAGCTGGAGAAAGGGAGCAGTTCGGGTGCATCTCAGATGAGTGCAACAAGAAGGAAAACTTTCTACACTCTTGTCATTTAAGGGGAAGGGGGCTGTAGAGGCTTCAGAGTAGCACTGAGGTGGAGCTGTGATGCTGGGTAATGTTTCTGAGCATCATCACTGCTGTGGGAGAGCCCAGCAACAAATCTTTCTCAACGACTTTGGCCACCATCATGCTTTCCAAGGCAGTTCTTGAAGGACCATCACCTTCAGTTTGTCTTGGCCAGAAGCACACAGGTCTCTGCAGCCAGTGAGTTTGGGTACTCTTGTGTCTGTGGGTGCTTCCTTCCCATCTGGAGGAGATGCTGGTTACACTACTTAGCCTCCACTTGTCTGTTTTGCATCTCAAATGGTGTCTGACCCCATCTCCCTTTGGCCTCAGTGTTGAGCACGGAGTTGGGGGGCTGGATGTGGCCCCCAGCATGGCAAGGGAAACACCCCACATGCAGCTCTGCAGTGTTGCCTTAAAAACTGAAAGTTTGGGAGGCTTTTTAAAAAGACTTTCTCTTTCTTCTCAGTATAATGGGTTTGCTGCTGCTGCCTTAATTTGGAGTTAATATGTAATGTTTGTAACAGAGCCAAGAAACATCGCCGTACTTGTGGCAGATTATAAAAAATGTCTCTTGCTAACACTCATGTTTTAAAACTTATCCCTGTTCAAAGGTAACATGAATCTTTAAAACTAAAATCACTTGTACTTAAAGAACATAAACATGATAAACCAGTTTGGCACTGGCTTTTTTTTTTCCTTCCCTTAAGGAGGCTACACTACATTTGTTCTCACTGAGAAGCAAAATTTTCCAGTGCACTCAGCTAACCCTCTTTCTCTGCTCCCTTGCTGGCCCGTCTGCATTTTTTTTACAGTTCCAACATCTTTCTGCTGTTGATGCTTCTTGGCTGCTATTGTCCCAAAGGTACATCTGTGTCTTTTTACACGCTGAGGCCAGGTTCTCATCCTGATCTGGGATAACTCTCCTTGTTGATTTAAAAGCAGCTACTCTAGATTTATACTGGCATTACTGAGACAAGAACCTGGTCATGAACCTTTCATCACGAACCTAAAATGCAAACACCCTGTCTACGTCTATGAGAGTCATTTAGCTGGAAAGCGTTTCTGTGTCATTTATCTCTTAACTGCAGCAGGTAGCAATTTAACTGTCACTCTGCACATGCCAAAGCTTCCTCAAGTGCATCTGCTCACCAGCTGATATCCCTGTGGCAGAAATGGGCCTGATCAACTTGGTCTTTTCTTTCTCAGGTGTCCCCTTCTGGACTCGGCCAGATAAGATGGAGAAGAAGCTGCTGGCAGTTCCCGCTGCAAACACTGTTCGCTTCCGATGTCCAGCGGGTGGAAACCCAACTCCTTCCATCTACTGGCTGAAAAACGGCAAGGAGTTCAAGGGAGAGCATAGGATTGGGGGCATCAAGGTAAGGCCTTGGGTTGGATCACTGTTTTTATCGGGAGCTTTCTATCAACTCTAGGAAATTGTGTTTCACGGTGATTAACATTGGTACATGTAAGAGCGCCATCCTGACTGTATGGGAATGGGGATGTTTCTTGGAACCATAGCAATTGCTTGGCACCAAAGTGTTAAAAGGGCTGCTGTCCCTTGGGATTGCAGGATAATTCTCTCTGAGCTTGTCTACAGTTGACTTTCAGTGAGTAGGTAAAAATGATGCTGGGTTTATGGTTGTGTTGTGGATAGTGATGAGAAAGCAGAAACAGAAACTTCTGTCCTAATTTCTGGACATAAGCCCAGTGTGTTGAGACATGTCAGATGGAGCCGACGCTACTCACAGCTTTCAAGGAAAACCAACTCGGCACCCTTTGAAGGTGTAGGAGGGACCTCACCAAAGAACTGGACTGGCGTGCTGGTGGTCATTAACATTCTTGTGGTATAAATCACTGACCCTTGGTCAAGTGTTGGATTCCCTTGTAGCCAGAGTAATAGCATCTGCTCCTTGGCTGCTTTCTTCTCCCTCCTTCCTTTCTGCCGTGAGGTGTTCTGGAAAATGCTCTGGCTGGTGTTTATACATAGAGCTAAGGGACACAAAACCTCACTGCACTCAAATGGTTTAATTAGCCAGAAGTTTCTGTGCTACTGTGTATGACAAATTATGGCAGGATTTTAATGGGAAAACCACGTTTTCTCTGATTTTGTTGATTTTGTTCTTACTTTGTCCCCTTGAGGTCAAAGTAAGGCTTCTTTTGAGTTTTATTTGGAGTGAATAAAACTGGCAGCAGCTGGTTGTAACAAAATCGGCATAGCAGGAAGGACTCTTGAGCAGCAATTTCTGGCTGCACTCTGCCAGCCTTGGCATATCCCTGGGCTACTGCTAAGGAGAGAAGGTGATTTTTAGGAAGGCACCTTCACCAGTACTCTGAACAGCTGTGTGCTGATGCCTACCACATCTGTAGTGTTTTGAAAGGGGTCTAGACATGCAAAGCATGTCAGGCTCCAGGAACCAGAAGAGGATTCAAAAAAGTCTTCTCTCCCCGCAGTTTGAGCTGTTTTTTTCCTGTTAGCTCAGACCTTTTCCTGAAAGAGCCTTTTGTGATTGCTTCAGTGAAGCCTTTGAAGCTCCCTCCTCAGTCCCGTCTCTGCTCCAGCCTGGATGAGGCTGAGGACACGCTCAGGTTTAGATTTTCTGGAAAGTTAAGGAGGGAAAAGAAGTGGGGAAGCAACTCCTGTGGGTAAACAGCCTTTTGACAGATAACATTCACAAAGCAGAAGCATCTTTTATTAATTGCAGGCTGTAAGGATCATCATGAAATGTTTCCAGGCTTGCGTGAGCCATTTGAACGGCTTTTTACAAAACTATGTGACATCAGCTGCACTAAATTATGCTTGCAGAATAAAATCTAAAGCTGAAAGCAATTCCCCTACCCACTTCCCAGTGGTGTTAATCTATCCTTGAGTTTAAATTGACATGTTTCATCCTCTGCAACATGGTAGTTAGTCTTTGGCATCGCTGTGCTTTGTTTCTCTAGGGGCACCTTCCAGCAACAAGCCAGTGCTTAAAAGAGCTATTGAAGGCAATGTCAGGCCAATTACAGCAAGATTGGTTTAAGCTCTCTATCTATCTAGGTGTAGTTCTTTGTCCCTTTCTTGATATAAAGACATCTTTCTCTTGCTGTAATTCTCTTTCCCTTATTTGCTTGCTTTTGCTCTTGAGCCACGGTTAGATGTAAGTAGTCTAATATAAATCTCATCCAGTATAAATATACTGAGAGATATCAACTGAGATTTGAACCAGAAAAGGAGATTGAAAACCTGCTCAGTATCTCATGTATTTAAGATTTAAATTCCTTGTTACAACTTAACTTCATAACAGGATTAGGCAGCTTGAAAAGAATGGGCAAGATCCAGATCTGGCAGAGTTTGGTTGGCTTACTTCATCTCCAGATCTGGGCTTAACCCAGAAATCCTTGAGCTGGGAATGTTCTCATTTGTTTTCAGTGTGTGGAGGAGTTTTAATGTTGATTGTGAAAGGTCTGTGGTCAGCAAATGAAAGGTGACCGACCATTCTTCCACTTCTGCCATTTAGATCCTGTGTGATTGCCCAGTGTAAAGCCTGCAAGAGAGAAGGGTGAATGTTGAAAACATGAAGTGCAGGCTAACCTAGTTCTGTTACAGTTCATCCTTAACTGCTAAAGAAAAGAAATTCATATGACTTATCATATGAAATTTCCCAAAGAGCATTAATGGTTAAATCCTTGTTGGAATCTCTAATATTGTAAGCCTGCATGTGTTAAATGACCCTAGAAGGGAAGACTGAGGGGGAGGGGAGATAGAGGATTATCCCTTCCCCAGACCATTGCACTGACTTGCATACCAGTCTGGCAAACACAGACTGAGGTTCCAAGCGTGTCTGCAAATGTTTGTTTCACAGGGAGCCAGGAATGACAACACCAAATAAACCAGAGGGATTTCCAGTATCTCACCCACTTGATTAATGCCTGAACTAAGTCACTTCATGTTTCTAGTGTTTTATCAAGTGTGGTGACTATCTTAACTTGGGAATGTCCCTTTTTCTTATGCTTTAAACCTAGATGCCAGTCTCAACCTAAAAAAACTTAAACCTCACCTTGTTGTTTCTAGAACATTTTCCAAACAAGTTCTGCCGTGCGAGTTTGTACCCCCAAGGTTCTCTCTGTTCGGAGTCTGAAGTCACCATCACAAACCCGATGAAGGGAATTTCTTTGAAAGTGGATCCTGAGTAAAACACCTAATTTGGACCTGATTTTATAATACAGGTCAGACTAGGGAGTCATCCATGTATTTCCTTGTAGTAGCTCCCGGGGGTTCCAGACTCAAATGCTTTACAACGCTGAAAAGTGGATTAAAAGAAGTCTTTAGACACAACTATGAGACAAGCGAGTATGGAAATAAACCACTGAGCAGCCACAAATTTGCATTGAAACTTCCTTGACATATGGTATGTTCAGCTGTGAACCCAAGTCCAGGCTCTCTGTTCTCAGAGCTCTCCTTACGCTGTAATTGCTGCAGTGTTAGAGAGATGCACCAAGCAGGATCTTGCTTTACAGAAGGTGTGATGTTGGTTCTATGCTGAGCTCCATCTCTGCTGTCCTGGTTGGGCAGAGGGTGCAGTCAGACCTGACCAAAGATCTGCAACAACCGAGATTCTGTATAGACTGTTTAGGCACTGCCTCCTATACCTACAGCCTGAAATGAGAAGAGGTGCTGTATTCAGTGGTCTCTGAAGAGTGGGGTGCTCAGCAGTGCTGTTCTCAGGGATGCGTTGATCTGAAAAGCTTTGTTAAAATGGCTTTTGCTTGCTTATCTTGCAACTAAGCTGTCCAGTCCTATGACTTTAAACATTCTCTTTGCAAAATTCTGTCTTTAATTGCAACATGGCCCTTTAAAGGAAAGCATGTGGATGCAATTTATGTGTAGGAAAAGAGGTTAAATGACTTCATATTTGAGTTCACCTGCTGTAGCAAGAAACCTCTAGGAGCAATTACACTCTTGTTTTTTCCATCAACCCCTGACATTCTGTAGCACAGTGTTATTGTAATCTCCTGCTTCTGTGTCCTTGGAGTCACCTTCAAAATGTTTAATAAACTTAAATGTTCTGCTCTGGGTGGCAGACAGCATCATATTAATATCCAGAGATTTAGAGAGCTTTCATACACTATGCATCCTGAAGTCATCTTTGTTACTGCTGGTTGCTTTCTGAATTAATTCAAGATTTATTTTCCATATCCATTATTTCCTTTCTACTCATTAGAAACAAACATTCTAGCTAGGATCACAGGGCAGCAGGTCAGGGTGGAGACATGCGTTCCGCTTTCCCTTTTGCTACCGAACAGCCAACAACTGTGGACATGGGCCACATTGAGAAAACCAGCTAGTATAAAATTTGCTGCCAAAAGAGAAGGGCTGACCAGGCATCCCAGAGACCAAACTTGATGCTGGGCAAGTTTTCTCCAATTGTTTTGTTTGGGGTTTTTTTCCCTTTTTTTTCCTTAATTTTATTTTGTTTGGTTGGGGTTTTTTTTTTGTTTGTTTGGAGTTTGTTTGGGTTTTTTTTGTTGGTGTTGTTTTGTTGTTGTTGGGGATTTTGTTTGTTTGTTTTTACAGGGAATTATTTGGGGGGCTAACTCAGTTGTAGACACCCATTTCTGTTCAGACAGATACCATGACCTGTTGCCTCCATAGCACACTTCTTTAAAGTATGTTACAGATGGGTTAAGAAGTATGATTTGGGGTGGGGGGGTGTGGTGTTATAGGTAGCAGTTGTTAACTATCTACAGATGAGAGTACAATATTTTGAGCTGACAGAGTCTCTGGACCAGAGTGTTCTGGCAGAGGGGACCAGAGGATCAGAGTTATCTTAGCTGATGCCTTCTGAAGGCATGAAGCTGTCAGCTGGTTTCATTATTATCGTTCTTGTGGAAGCATCTACAAGTCCTCATTGCAATCTCAATGTGTTACATTCTGTTGTGCGGTTCCTGCATTGATCTTAATTCCTTTTCACATTAAGCCTTTAATGACCCTTGAAATGGGTCCTTGTGATGTTCAGGCCTACTCTCGGGTCCATTCATGCTGGCCAAGTGTGTAGAAGCTCAGTGATTATTCACGGATTTGAATGGTCTGGTGATGATGGTACTTGACCACAAGCATGACAGTTTGATTTCTTCTTCTAGTTGCGACACCAGCAGTGGAGCTTGGTAATGGAGAGTGTTGTGCCATCAGATCGAGGAAATTATACCTGTGTTGTGGAGAACAAATACGGCAACATTAGGCACACATACCAGCTTGATGTATTAGGTGAGATTTCACTGTTTTCCCTCAACAGCTGATCTGTGGTGATGTTGAACAAGCACGTGATGGCATATAGGAAACAAGAGCTTGGTTTCTTTCCCAAAGTGCTGGATCGTGTGTCTTCTAAAACCACTAACAAGCTTCCTTTTGGCTAATAACTCAGCCTCAGATCTGTGATCAATAAATTACTTTGCTGGTGGTCTAGAGAGGGGCCAGAGAAGGAATGTCAGGGCTGATGTGCCTTCTGCTTGGCTTCCCTGTTTGGCCTGAGAAGGACTGGGTAGAGTGGTGGCCAGGACACCTCAGGGGGACAGTCCCAGTCTGTACCCTTTCTAGTGAAAAGCCAAGAGATAAAGGATTCAGAAGAGAACCCTTGTTGGGGAAGAAGGACAAGCATATTAGTATTTCCCTATCTTTTCCGTTTTTCAGAAAGGTCACCCCACCGACCAATCCTGCAGGCAGGGCTCCCTGCCAACCAGACTGTGGTGGTAGGGAGCAATGTGGAGTTTCACTGCAAGGTCTACAGTGATGCCCAGCCTCACATCCAATGGCTGAAACACGTGGAAGTCAACGGCAGCAAATATGGACCTGATGGGACACCTTATGTCACTGTGCTGAAGGTTGGTACACACTCTTTCTTCTCTCCCTCAGGGTAGTCCTTCCTCTGCCTTGGTCTCTGTGCTAGAGAGATGGCAGCTATATTGTGGGGATGCTCCTCAAAACAACCCACTGCTGTACCCATGGCAAGAGAGATCATCACTGAGTAAAGGTGCTCGCCATCAATGGAAGCCATAACCTTTATTTGCATGTTTCTAAATAAGCCCTAGACTAGCACTGCAATTCAAACCAGAAATGTCCAACAGAATATGTTCAATGCTACAGTTCCTAGAAGGGTAATTATTATTTACTTTAGATATTTGGAAGCTTGAGGTCTCAATTTCTGTAATTGTTTTGTGTCTATAAGAAAAAAAAGTCATGAGAATAAGCCAAGGACAACTGTTGGGATTGTTCTTTTCTTTAAGCTCATGCAGTGGAATACTTTGCTTTTTGGAGGGGGTACAGCAGAAATGTCCTAAAAGTCGATGTTCCAGACTCTTCTGTTTGCCAGAGATAACAGAACTACTGTAGTGGCACAGATAAGCAAAGTAGTTGTAAGAGCTGAGGCAACTGTGAGAAATGCAGCATAATGAAAGAGAAGCTGTCAAATTGCATTTGACCTAAAATTGTAAAAATAACCCTTTTTTACAGCTTCAACAGGGGTATTTTTGGGGCTTATTCAAATAAAAGGCTCCCAACTAAAACACGTTCTTCCCTTTTCCAAGTATACACACTGCAGTGTGCACATGCTAAGTAATGCTGAACCACCTGAGAGCCAAAATAGTTTTGTTCCAGCTGCTAACATTTGTGACCATTGCTTTTATACATGCTCAGGAAAAAAAAAAATCTTTTTTTTTTTTTTTTTTTTTAATTGAGCAAAAACTTCAGACTGTGCTTTGCTAAAATGCTTCCTTGAAAGGGAATTTCCAGATTACAGCCAGAACAAAACCAGTGGGTCTGGTTTCCTCTCACCCTATGTAAAAATAAAAGGTAGAGAATAGAGAGTGAAAAGCACATTGGACTTTTAAAATCTCCTTTTTTTTAACTTTTAAGAAGTAAAGGCATCCTGTGTTGGTGTTTATTAAAATATATAAGGACAAATGGAGTTTTTCTGGCTCTGCAGATACAGCTGAAAGCAGATTTTGTCCCTGCAATTTCAAGCAGAGGTTGTCCTGTGCATGGACATTTCCCCATGCACATCCTGCTGCCCACACCCTTCATCTCTTTGTGTGAAGTTTAAAAAAATCCCCCACTTACCAGACAGCATCTACAAAACTGTAACTCAGCCAGATACATGATAATAAAAGCCAGAGACCCTGGAAATAATTACACAGATTGAAATAACAGATTGGTTGGAAGAAATGGTTGGAGACAGTTCTTCAGGATTGGCAACATGCGCTTCTTGCGAGTTGATAAAGCTTTTTATTTTCTCAATGCCTCTCCAAATGTGTTTGAATTATGCATATTTGAGTTTCCCCTGGTTTCACAGCCCAGTACCAAGCTCTGAATAGCTGGCTGTGTCACATGCCATCTAGTATGGTCTCTGAGCTCCGTGTGTGGTCCCCGTGGGATAAAATGCTACCTTTTGGAAGTTTGCAGAGCTGCTGCGAATAGTGCCTTGTGTCACAAGCACAAGCTCCCATTTTGCTGTGGCAAAGAACATATAAATAGTCCGTATAAATAGTGTTTTAAAATTAAGTCGGAGCGGCACCGGGGTGGCTAGGTAATTAGAATTGCCAAATACCTTCTCTTCTGTGGATGGCAAAGGCTCCACATTCCTCGAAGGGGAGCACAGGCAGGCGTTTGAAAGCACAAGTTTTGTTTGGTTTTATTTTTTTGCTGAATAGGACCAGCACACGTCTATTTACTACTTCTGGTTAATCAGGAATGCTTTGAATTGTATTAATGCCGGCATCAGTGCTGGGGCATGGAGCATTTCCATTTTGGGATGCATCTTTTGTGCACCAGAACTAGGCCTCTGTGGAGCTGTGTCAGGCCCAGCTTTGCAGGGATTTTTTTTTTTTAAATATGTGTGTGCTTATTTTTTAAAAATGAAGATCTGATAAAATGGTTTTGCTGTCATCTTGCCAGTCCATTGTCTTTATGGCCTTGTACCCCTTGTGCCATGTGGTGCTGTTGCTTTGACCCACCATCCTGGCCACGCTGCTGGGGCAGGGTGCTGTTAACAGCCCTTCCCTGACCACAGCTGCTTTAGAAAAGGCTCTCTCCAGACCGGTGCTTTGGTACCAGCAGGGAGCTAAAGCTTTTTTATCAGCCTGCCCTTCCTTCCTGCTTTCTAGAGATGTTGTGGAGTATAGGAGCTGCTATGGGGCAGTTAATATAGGGGAATTATCCCAGTCTCCATTGGAACAAGGGGAATGGAGAGGTGCCCAGCACATTAAATTCCCCCCTTACATCTAAATGTGGGGGACAAAACCCACCCAGTCCAGATGGATAAATTGAATGCTGTACTTTCAACCCATTTTTTAAACAGCCTGACAAAACCAAGCCATCACCTGCACCAGTTCCTGAAAGACTGGGCTAATTTGTGATCAAAGGAAACCCCTTTTTCTTCTCAGAAGAGCTCTAAATGCATTCCAGTTATGGAGGGAGGGCTGGCAACACTGTGCCCAAGCTTTGTTAAAGGCTAAATTGTATGTTCTGCATTGAAACATGTCCAGTTTAATGATAAACAAGGCAGCGACAGCAAGCAGGCACGTTTTCCCACTAGTCAGGGTAGACAGACATGTCAGCACGTAAGTCTTAGAGATGAGATTAGGTCAAAACAAGTAGTGTTTGTCATCAGATACGGACATTGGGGCTCCTCTTAGATGCCACCTCTGGGTTCAGTTCCTAATAACCTATGAGCTCTGGTAGCCCTTTTGATTTTAATGGGCTGCAAGTAATACTGACAGAATCAGGCCTTGAAATTAAAGGCACCAAGACTAGGCTGGAAAGCATAAAACCAAAAATGAGAAGAGCAATTGTTTTATTTTCATGTCCAGAACTGAAGCTGGTATTTTTTCTAGACTTTCCCTAGGCTACTCTTGGCCACCCAAAACAGTTGTGCATTTTCAACCAAAATAAAAACAACTGTTTAGGGAAAAAGCTGATGTGCTGTTGTGGCAGCATGGAAGAAGAGAAATAAAACCCTTGCTTAAGAGTCTGAAGTTTGTTTGATTTATATGCACCACTTTATTTAGTAAAGAAGAGGCTCCTATAAGCAGTGGAAAAAATTACAGCTAATTTCTGAAAGGCAAAGTCAGCAGTGCGTTTCAGACCGCCACTGCTTATATTTTGTTTCCAAATTCTATTTTGGAATCTGATAATTGAAACAGTATTTGCTGAGCTGGGTTGCAAACACAAATCTCTGCTTAAGCCCTTTCTCTGGTGCTCCTGTCTGCAGAGTTATTAAGAAACCTTAGGGCCTTTGCTGTCAGATGGAGAAGTGGGAAATTGGACTGTTTTAAAAAGAAATCACATGTGTTGAAGGGAAGGGAGTTCACTTGCACATGGTTTGGGGGGCCAAATGCAATTTCTTTCCTTTGCCCAGGTCCTGGGTTAGGTCTCTCACCGCAGGGTGAGCTGGGGATGTTGCCACAGCCAAAAAAGAAAATAGCCGTGAGCAGTCAATCCTAGCTAATATAGGTGCGATGGAGGTATTGTTTGGTTTACTGAAGTTCAGGTTTCTGTCTATTCCTGCAGTCTTGGATCAGTAAAAACGCTGAAGCCGATGCTAACCTAAATCTGTTCAATGTGACAGAACAAGATGAAGGAGAATATCTGTGTAGAGCCAACAATTTCGTAGGCATAGCCGAAAAACCATTTTGGCTCCACATTCGCAAACCAAAACCAGGTAAACCACAGACTCTGTCCCAAGGCCCTGGCAACTGCAAGAATGAGCTATAACATTTTTAAGAAGCTAGTAA
The DNA here is from genome assembly GCA_033439905.1 of Ceryle rudis. Taxonomy (NCBI): domain Eukaryota; kingdom Metazoa; phylum Chordata; class Aves; order Coraciiformes; family Cerylidae; genus Ceryle; species Ceryle rudis. The sequence goes on from JAAGNO010008701.1 coordinate 29,987, forward strand.
TTAAAATTACTATTCATTTTGTATTATACCCTGTCAACTGGTGCTGAATGGCTTTATCCTATTTTCTTGCTATTTTTTTTTTTACAAGTATGTAACGCCTATACAGCAATTGCCATGGAAAAATTCCCACAATAAAATGACTGTCAAATTTTGCTATCAACTCTTCATGCTTTTATTCCTCTCTCTTCCTTACAATTGAGTGCTGATAACAGAATTGCATGTTAATCACCTGTGACGTTCAAAGCTCTAGAAAACTGAGCTGTTTCAAGGCTTTCACCCATAAAAAATATATATAATCAGATCTGTCCCTTGGAGAAGTAATAGAGAAATAAATATTAACATTGGCTTATGCAAGCAAACGTGTTAAATAGAGAGCAGCAGCAATCTCTTGGGCTCTGGAATTTGACTCCAGCCCGGAGAGTTGCTCAGTGCCACTGTAGGAAAGTTCCTTACAGGCACCTTCTCATTACTGGCCGGTGTAATCAATATATGGCTTTGAGATGCCCACTCTGAAAAAATTCTAAAATTCTATATTTACCCATGAATCAAAATATGTGTATGTTCCTCTGATCAGCACTTGAAATTTTCCCCACTCCATCCCTCCTACTTTCTCCTTTCATTCTGTCACCCCTCTCCTCTTCTACCAGCTTTCTTCCCCAACCCCTGTACTCACCCTACTAACCTGAAGTCAGTCATATTGTGGGGGCAATTTTTCATTTGGATGCTTTTGCTTGCATGCTTCTTTAGTGGGACAGAGTAAGAACCTGGTGAAGGGAACTTTTTTTTGCTTTTGACTACAGGTTGCAGAGGGGAATGAATAAATAAATGTGGAAGATGGGCCATTGGAAAAATAAAAAAACAACCCACCTTAATCTGCTTTTGAAATTTGCCTGTGGTGTCCTCACACTTGCTGGGAATGTGGCTTATTCTCTGTTTTCCCTCTTTCTATATGTGTGTGTTTTTTTTCCCCGTAGACGGCAGGTGTTAACACAACGGATAAGGAGCTAGAGATTCTGTACTTGCGAAATGTTACTTTTGAGGATGCTGGGGAATATACTTGTCTCGCAGGGAATTCTATTGGGTTCTCACATCACTCTGCTTGGCTGACGGTGCTACCAGGTATTTCCTTCTGTGCTGGCCTCTCCTTCCCTCTCCAGGGTGTCTTGATGTTTTCCTTTAGAAATGCCAAGTTCCTGCAGACCACCCCTTGCTTGGAAGAGGAGATGTTATTCAGGGAGGGCTCTCCTCAGGGATTTACAGTGCCAGTGGTAAATCCACCCAGCAGAAGACCTCTGTTGCATTATTCACAGCTCACACTTTTTGGATTGCATCAGAAGATTTAAATCATTTTTGCAGTAATGATACAAAATGCTCAGTATCTTTTTATCTGTATAACAAGGAGATGTTTACAGCTTCTTTATTAGGAGAGTGTTAAGTGCCAAAATTAGGGTCTTTGTTTTCTTACACTGCCAGTGGAGAAGGAAACTCCCCATCAGATGATCCAGGGCACCTAAATTGGACATGGACTGTGGATCATCTTACAGAACAGCTTTTCTGTCTAGCCTCGTATCTTAGCCTAAAATTAAATGCATATAAGTGGTTGGTGTGCGTACACCCTTCCTTGCCTGTAGCATTATTTCCACTTCACGGATGAACAAGCCAAGATAGCGATCTCAAACAGAAGGTCAAGAACAGTCATCTGTAGACAGAGCCCTGGAGTCCTGGCTCCCAGGGGCATTGCATGCTGCCTGCTCCAGCTGGGATCAATGAAAGCTGCAGTGGGATTGAAACCCGAGGCCAAAGTGACCTCAATTTTGTGGTTCTTTCATGTGCAAAGCTCTCGTTCACAATGAAACCAGCACAGAATATGCAGCAGAGGGGTCTGCTCTCCAAAAGGGGGCAATGAGGCTGTGCTGTCTCTTCACCTGCAGAATCTGCTTCTGGCTATGGGGCAGGCTTAGGCACAGTCCAAGAAAGAACTAACAATATTCATGGTGAATTTCACAGGTGCTGTGACTTGCAGAGAGTGCAGGAACAGACCTGGAGTATGTTCAGTAGACCCTTACTGAAAGGCCACCGAGAATCCTCTACGCCCCACTTTGGCTCACCCAGTCATAGACCACATTTGTGTCCATCTCACAACACATCCATCTCAGGATGTGTTTAAGAACTGGGAACCTTGGCATTTCTAATCTTGACTTTATCTGTGTGGGTGTTTCAAATGTAATTGCTTTTTATGGGGCTCAAAAAGGTCTCCTCCAGCCTGACTCTGCTGCTGGGGGGATCTGCTGATCTTTTCTCTTTTTATTTGCCAGCTCTATAATAGCTGATCTGATCCTGTTTCTGCTTCTGCCATCCACTGGATGAGAAATCATTTCCTTTGGTTAGAAGACTTGTCTTTGTTATTTTGGGAATGTCCTGATACTGTCTCATCCAACTGTTATTCTGTATTTACAATGTATGAACTCACACATCTTATTTAAGCGAAGAATAAGCAGGAGACAACCCTACAAAAAGCCTGAAATGGAACTTTATGTTGAAGTCAGACGCAGTGAAGGACAGTCATCTGTGCAGCAGCAGGCCCTGAAGCACTACCCACAGAGAGGGTGCAGGATACAGCCCTTCTGGGGAACCTCTCCTTGTAAACCCCAGTCCATGCAATGGGAGGAGAGACATGGAGCAGAGAGCAAGACAGTGTGAGCCAAGGCAGCAGAGCTGTGGCGCTGACCATAATGCCTGATCCCAGGAGATCTGATAACCCTTCCTCACTGGAGGAGATAGCCACTTGGCAGGATCAGGCCCTGCATAGCTGGCACACAGGCTGGTGCAGCCCCCAGTATCACCCAACAGCCCTGTACCCATGTCCCCCTGGGCACAGCCATGGAAGACCTGATGGTGGAGCCTGCTGCTGCCAGGGGAAGGCTCCTGCTGCTTGCCAAAGATGCTGCTTTGGGGCAGCAGTGACATACTCGAGTCATTAGTGAGCTAACCATGCTGGCATGACTTCATTATAAAGTTTCCCACTGTTGACTGTTCCTCTGATGCCAGCACTCCTTTGGGGGACAGAAAGCCACTCCCACCGTGACCCCCTCCTCTGGTCTACGTGCCTGTCCTGAAAGGAACAAGGGGAGAAACACAGCTGAGATTTGCTGATCCCAAACAAGTCTTGCTAGCAGGTAGCAACTGATGATGGACTCATGCCATCACCCTCCAGGCTCAGCCACCTCTCTGGGCCAGACCTTCCAGCCCAGCAGAACTAAGTTTTCATGAAATAATTATGCAGATTGATCGTGTGAGGCTTCTTCCCTGTGTGATGCCCTACCCCTTGTGCTTTTTGAGCCCCTTGGTCCCTCAGGGCAGGCACTGGCCCAGTGGAAGCCTGTGCTGGAGCAGCCAAATCTGAAAAGCGCAGCATACCCCAGTCCTGCAGCATTTGCACAGCCAAGGCATCCAGCCACATGGTGTGGATGTGGGAGTAGCAAGATCTGGATCAGAGGGACAGCACAGGCACATGAAGATACATTCAGCCTAGAGCAGTGGTTTTCAACCTGTGGGATGAAGGTTTCCCAGAACCCCAGTGTTGCATCAAAGGGCAGTAAAATTACCCCAAAAAGACAAACCAAACAAATGTCTTGGCTACAGCCACAAGTGGAAAACCGCTGGCCTAGGAGAGTACCCTCACTGAAGTCACTCAAGAATTGGTGTAGTTGAGCAAGTCCTCCCCAGATTCTCTGCATGTGTGTAGTTGCGTGCAGGAACCTGCCTGCCCTGTCCTGACTGCCATCTCTTGTCACCCCGCAGCAGAGGAGCTCATGGAAATGGATGATTCAGGCTCAGTGTACGCTGGCATTCTCAGTTACGGCACTGGCTTTGTTCTCTTCATCCTGGTGCTGGTCATTGTGATTATCTGCAGGATGAAAATGCCAAACAAAAAAGCCATGAACACCCCCACTGTACAGAAAGTCTCCAAATTTCCACTCAAGAGACAGGTAACAGAAAGTAGATACAAGATTCCTATTCCCTGCTATGGTCATCCCTCTTTTGTTTGGTTGGGGATTTTTTTCCCTCCTTGAAATTTTCTCTCTAGGTGAGAAGCTCTACCTGAAAAACATTGTCCAAGAGGCATTTAAGTTGGGCTGCATTTTAGGAGTTTAACTCCTTTTAATAATTTATTTCTGTTCCAGTGGAGCAGTAGCTGGTGGAAGCTGACTCTGGGTCCTGAGCAGCCTCCCAAGCAGCCACCTTTCTGTCGGCTTTGTCCACACAGGGCTGGCAGTGCAGCTGTAGGTGCCACAGAAAGCACATCTTGCAGGGGAACAGTGTGGTCCAGGCTCCCTGGTGGAACAGAGGTTTGGGGAGCAAAAGCACATGTAGTTGTGCTTGTTTCTGCTTTCACAGAGATCACTGCTCATCTCAAACCAGTTCTCATGGAGATGGTAGAGGGTCCTGTTTCTCCATGCAGTTAGAGATGCTCTGCCATGTGTAGTTGCAGAGGGGCAGGAGCAAAAGGCACCGTGCAAAACCACATAGTGATGGATACAGATTTGACGGCATTTGGCTGCAAGCTCACGCTGGGCATTTATGGTGCCAGAACAGGAGAAGTCACTCCATAGCCTGTGTGTGCTATGGAGATGCACACAGAGCCAGTGAACAGATTATACCTCCTGCCTGATAGAGGACACTTGGCTGACCTGTCCCTCTTTTCCACCAGCTAAAAAACTGACCATAAGTGCCTAGGTCAGTGCATTTCTGCAAGGATGGGGAAGGGCAGATTCCCATTTACCAGAAAGGTGCCAATGTGCAAAGATACCTCAAACCCCCTCAGTGATCCATCTCAGGCCCTGTGTTCCCTAGGGATACAGTTGGCAATAACACTTCATTTGCTCTACCCAAGCAGGTGTCGTTGGAGTCCAACTCTTCAATGAATTCCAACACGCCCCTGGTCCGGATCACGCGTCTTTCCTCCAGTGATGGGCCGATGCTGGCCAACGTCTCTGAACTGGAACTGCCTCCAGATCCTAAGTGGGAATTGGCACGCTCTCGGTCAGTCAACCCACAGGTTGGGGTCCCTGGGCCTGCCAGTAGTGTCACTGCTCCAGTACCCACTAATGTGCCTGCTTGTTCCTCCCTCCAGCCTGACTTTGGGGAAGCCGCTTGGTGAGGGGTGTTTTGGCCAAGTGGTGATGGCAGAAGCAATTGGGATTGATAAGGACAAGCCAAACAAAGCCATCACGGTTGCTGTCAAGATGTTAAAAGGTATGGCAAGTCCACAGAGAGCAGAACAGCATATTACACTGGGGTTTCATCTCATTCCTTCTCTTACAAGTCTTCTACACAAACAGATACAATAAAAGAAAGCAAGAACAGGTTTTTTTCCCCTTCACTCACATAGCCTGGGCCTGAGGGCTGTCTCCTTGGACAGCATGTAGAAATGCAAATCCCATCAGCCCATCAGGAGGAGGGAATGGGAATTAACCCAATTCTCTGCCAAGGGGTAATAGAATCCCTGAGAAGAAGGGGAACCCCCTTTGCTTTGAGCCAGCTCTGTGAATCAGCCCACTCCTTACTCCTCCTGTAACTAGCACTGCCTGTTCTAGCAAATGCTTACGCAGCAAGCTCAGGTGGAGTTTGCAGAAGTTTAGTTGACAAACTCCTTCTTGAGGAGTTTCTTCATTGAAGAAACTTGATCCGAGACTCTATTAGAGGTTAAAGGGAAGCCAGAAATGGGGGAGTCACTGGGCACCTCCGAATGAGTCTCTGTTTCCCATCCTTCCCTTGCGCACAGTAACTACAGACAAAATCCCCTTGAGGAGTTCAGCTGGAGCAAGCAGGGCAGATGCTCCAGCAGTGAGTAGCCTGAGGTTGAGGTTACATGGTGTGACATCTTCAAAAAAAATATTTCTTATCAGAAAAGTATTAATTTAATTTACATTTCCTTCAGTCCAATGGAGTTGATTTTGGAAGAAGGAACATTTCAACTTTCCAAACCAAAGCATTTATTTCGAGAGTTTTTCCTCCATTTTTCTACTTTCATAGGAAAATTGCAGCTTTCCATGCATGAAAATACATTCCTTCCTGTAGCCCCTCTCCCAGCTCTGACCTTCCACCATCCTTAACTCTTTGCCCCTGGAGATGAGGGAGGGAAACAGTCAGAAAAGCAAGATGATCCCAGGTACCAAAACTGACTATTTTTCTTTAATACTTACCAGGATATAACAGAAGAGGAAAGGTTTTATTGATTTATATATGAACATTTATCTCCATGTATTTAATTTTTTATCTTCTTTTTATGGTAGTAGGTTTTGGTTTTATTGTGATTTTTCTTCCCAAAGTAGAATAAACACAAACACTGTCATATTTTGAGTACTGTTTCCCCATCAAAGCCCCACATGGCTACACAGCAGTTGTTTTAACTACTTCCTAAACCACTTCTTTTCTTCCTGACAATTTTTTGCTTTCCTCTCTTGCTTTCTCCAGATGATGCCACAGACAAGGACCTTTCTGACTTGGTCTCTGAGATGGAAATGATGAAAATGATTGGGAAGCATAAAAACATTATTAACCTCCTCGGTGCCTGCACGCAGGATGGTAGGTAGCAAAGCACCTTGGTGCTCACAGGGCCATGGGAGGCTCAGGTTTGATTGTCCCTTCTGTGTAATTGCTGGCTGTCTGCCTGAAGTGTCACAGATGAGATTTCAGTGGTCAGCTGTTACTCTGCTGGATGCTGATGTGCTCTTGCTTGCAGGACCGCTCTACGTGTTGGTGGAATACGCATCAAAGGGGAACTTGCGAGAATACCTCAGGGCACGTCGCCCACCTGGCATGGACTATTCTTTTGACACCTGCAAGCTGCCTGAGGAGCAGTTGACATTTAAAGATCTGGTTTCCTGTGCCTACCAGGTGGCCCGGGGCATGGAGTACTTGGCGTCTCAGAAAGTGAGTTGAGAAACCTCATTTGGTAGAAGCATTGGTCAGACCAGTGTGATCAAAGGCATGCAACACTTGTGTTTGTGTGTAGGACAACCTCAGGCAAAGCAGTTCAGGCTTCTCCCTTTGGAGAACAGAACTTTTCAGTACGAAGTATCCTGGGTTTTTTTGCTGGAGGCTTCATCAGTATGCTGGCTGCATCCATGAACTATGCAGCTGGACAGCCCTCGCTGTCATCTGCAGGCCCGTTAGCATCCCAGAAAAATGCATATGAAAGCACAAGCAACCCAGACCTTGGTGCCTGTCTTCAGCAATTCAACCTCTGCCACTCATGGATGTGTGATTCTGAGGCTCAGGCAGCAGTGGTCAGGGTGAGCATCATGCAGAGTTTTGAGCTTCTACAGCGGGAGGCATTACATGAGGCAACAGTCAGGAGCTATGTACACCCCCATTCCCCATCTCCCTTCTGAGATTGGTAAAGATGGAGAGCACCCACAAGGAAGCTGGTGAGATCTGGGTATAGCACATGTTTGTGGTTGTCACCAGCACATGCAGTCTCAGTGGGAACAGAACTGGTGGTGGCTTTGGCTCAATGCATGGCCGTGCCAGGGATGCTCCCTGGGGAGCACTTTGCTGGCGCTGAGCTGGCTGCTGCATTTGCTTACATCATACCCTGGGATTAATCCTGATTTACCCTGACATCAGCAAGTGGAGAATCAGGCTTTGGGTTCATGAAAGCTGGCATGACCTCTTTTTGCAGGCAGGGAGCACTATGGCAAGAACAAGTTCAGCTTCAGATGTCAGATGTGTTCATTGTGTGACTGCGGTTCAGAGTGGATGTTTCGTGGCAGCTTTAAACTCCATTTCAGCACAGTGCAGGCTGATCTGGCTTCTTTCTCAGTTAACAACCACGATGTATTTTGGATGTGTTGAGGATGTCTTGAGGATTTTTTTTTTTTTCCTTTAAACATCAGCCTGCACTCCTCTTCCTAGAGAAAGCAGGGCAGAAAGACAGCTTCACATCCCAGTAGGCATCCACAGAAGGGGAGGGTTGGCTTTTCATCTGGGCATCCCTTTTGGAGAGAAAAGACACGTGGCTGTGTCAGGGATCAGAGGCTGATGATTAGGTGTTGCTAAGAGGTAGCTCCCACCAAGCATGCATGATGGGGCAGTGACACAGAAAGCGAGGAGTTAAGCAGTGCCCACGGCTTTACGAGCTTGGGAGTCAATGAAACAGCAGCTCATAAACTGCGCGGTGCTGCTGGTTCCAGGCACGAGCAGCTAGCAAGCCCTTATTTATTGACTTGCTCACCTTTCACAGTGCATTCATCGTGACTTGGCAGCCAGGAACGTGTTAGTCACTGAAGACAATGTGATGAAAATAGCTGATTTTGGCCTCGCTAGAGACGTTCACAACATTGACTATTACAAGAAAACCACCAATGTAAGTACAGATCTGCCAAGCACATGCAGTTCTCCTTCTGGCAGGGAACTCGGGCATTCCTGCAGCAAGTGGCCCTTGTACCACATTTCCCATCCTTAGAGGGTCTTAAGAGGAAGAAATCTTATGGTGACCTCACCTAGTGAGCGACTGTAGGTAGACTCATCCCAGGAATCCACTCACCATCCATTTTCATCCTGACAGGTACTGCTGCTGCTAGCAGCTGGTTCTGAGGTCTCAGCTCCTGTCAGAAGGCTTTAGCTGAAGAAACACCAAGGGTTATTTTCAGTAAAATAAATGGAGCCCTTTCCAGTCTGCTCCACTGTTGTTTTTAAAGGTCCCAAGGAGCCGATTGCTCTCCCACCACAGCCCTGGACAGAGAAATGTCACCATTTGTATACCTGGAGCTGCCTGGCTTTCATGCATTTCTCTTTCTTTTTTTGCAACTGAGATCTTTTACTCCACCAGCAATGGTGAGAAGATGGTTCCAGACAAGCCTGAGTCCCAGGGTCATTGATATTTTCTGCAGAGATGAATTTACAAATGAGGGGCTGGAGGGGAAGACCTGACTCTTGATTCAGATCCCTGCAGCAGATGCCGAGCTCTTGAGCAAAAGCTGCAAGTACAACAGAGTGTGGAGATGGCAATGGAACTTTTGAATGGAACATACTGAACTTTTCCAATATCATACCAGAAACTCTTTCTTAATTGGCAGGACTTCTTAATCATAAATTAATACAATTTCGTGGTGATTTTTATCATAGATCAGATGGATTTTCCCTGTTTGAGCTGTGGGGACATCTGAAAGCATAATCCCATTTGTGCATCCGGCCTGTGTCCCATCTCAAGTTGTGTTCCCTAGTGAGACATTGGGTCAGAAGAGGACAAAGTCCCCCCATAGCCAGATGATGCCTCAAATACGTAACAGTCCTTCCTGACTCCCTCCATGGGGCTAAACAAAGCTCCAAAGAATTACGATTAATCTGATGTTTCTCATCTCATGTCTCTCATATGTGACAGCCCATGTTTATGACCCTTATGGATGGTGTTCCCATGGGAACCTGGGATCAGGCCTCCTCATTTAGGCTCCCAACAGGATCTGGTTATGTTTCTTAGAGGATCTGGCCCTTGCCTTCACTCTTGGAAGTTTCCCTTCAAGTTCAGTCTAAGTTGGGTTTGGACTTGAAATCAAACTGCTTCTTCCAACCAAAGAGGCAGAAAGTGTTGTCCCATGCTGTGCTGCAGAGCTCGCTGCATTTATGAGCAATTGATGCTGTTCCCATGCAAAGATTTAGATGCTCTGATACGTTAAACCTGCCTTGGCAGTGAAACACAGTCCTCTACAGAGAGCATTTACTGCAGAGATTGTCAGCAAAGATCCAGGGATCAAACACTCTAATCTGTTTATATGTGGCCACTATTGCTTTGCCGAGTGACCGGGAAGGCAGATGTGGTTGTTAATGAAAATGTTTCAAACTGGATTAGAAAAGAAGATTCAGATGGTGCCGTTGTGGCTAGGGGAATATGCTGATGGGATGTTCCCATTGTCTTCCTAATTACAGGGTCGACTGCCTGTGAAATGGATGGCTCCAGAAGCCTTGTTTGACCGGGTCTATACTCACCAGAGCGATGTGTAAGCACACCCTAGCACACCCCATACCTGCATGTTTTGGAAAAAAAACCCAAAACAAAACAGGGAAATCAATGCCTGTAGTATCCTAAAGAGAAACGTACTGCTAAGCACAAGCAGGATTCATTCACTGCTGCGGTGCTTGGGGATGCAGGAGCAAAGGAATCATTTCCAAGCCACAGCTTTGCACACGTGGTTTTATTTTACTGTTATCTAGTTGCATTCATCCAAGGATCTCTAGTGAGCTGCTGAAAAAATATTGGAAGACAGTCAGGTATTTCTTTGTCCAGTTTATAGATGGGGCGTTTCATCCTACAGTCAGAAAAATCTGTTAAAAAAGATCTGTGCCAGAAAAATTACCCTCAGCTTTCTCCACGTTTTGCCCCTGACCGTTGCGCTTCAGTTGAGTACGTGGGATGAGCTTGAAATAGTCTGTCTGCTGTTGGTAGAGCTGATCAGAGAATATCCAACAAAAAAAAAAAATTCTCAGATTAATTTTGCCACTTCATTTATGTGCCTTTGTGTTTCTTAATCCTGTCTTCTCCATTTGGGTGCCTCTGCACAGTAAGCAAACAGGAGAGCCCACGTTACGTGTCAGTCCGTATCCCATCTGAGTCCCATCTGAACTTTGCAAGGGCTGCAGTAGCTCAGCATGCACACACGATCCATTTTATTTCAATATTTGGTCGGTAACGGCATTTTTAGAGTAATTCAGCAGCCAGCCTGCTCCACGAGGCTCACCGCTTGCAATTGGACAAATTAATCTTTTCTGTTTCTCTATTTTTCACATACTTTGGCTTTTATTGATCTTAAATCATAGTTTCCATGCTTAGGTAATGCTGCAGCAGACATGACAGATAAATCAAAGCTAGAGAGCAAGCGTTCATGGAAGGCAAAACAGAGACAGATAATCCCTGTTTTGAAAAAGAAAATGAAGAAGGCAAAAGATATTTTTAAAAAAGAGGACTTTTAACCAGAGCACAGCTGCAGGACTGGAGTGTGTAACATTAGTGCTCCACTGATTTTTGTTGGGGTATTTTTCTCCCAGCTTGGCCAGTGAAATGAGTGTTGTAACAAGCAAGTTTTGGTATCAGCTTGCACAATTAGTGGCCTGTGGTTCCAAGCCTGCAATTCAGTGAAGCTGTGCATGAATAATTTGATTTGTTCCATTCAGTGGAGCTGGTGGAAGACCTAACAAAGAGCTGGGGGTGATAGATGGGCTGTCACCTATCTGATTAAATGCTCATTTCAATTTCAGACTTGGTGCCTGGGATTTCTTTGCTATTGAGTTGGATCAGCAGAGATCTCCAAGTAACTAGTAAAAATGGCCTAGGCAATTAGTCATGCTATTGATGACTTTGTTAGCTATGCATGGCTGCACAGAAATAAAGCTGTGCAGGGGGGAGGGGATGTGGGGGGCGGGGGGGGGGGGGGTGTTGGAAAAAAATCCCTCATTGAATTTTAAAGATCTTTCTTTGGTTTCCAGCTGGTCTTTTGGAGTGCTACTATGGGAGATCTTCACTTTGGGAGGGTCTCCATACCCAGGAATTCCTGTTGAAGAACTCTTCAAACTCTTGAAGGAAGGCCATCGGATGGACAAACCTGCAAACTGCACCCATGATTTGTGAGTGTGTGGTGGGGGGTTGACCTCCTTACTCCACTCCCCCTTCCCTTTGGGGCAACATACCATGCTAGGCCATGGTTTGAGTTGTTGGGGCACCCCCCCTGTGGGATTGTGAGGCCATCTCCAGGTAGACTCACCCACCCCAACTCACTCCACTTGGCCCATAACTGCTGAGTGACACAAAGCACCTGCCCTCCTTTGGCGGGTGGCAGCTGGGGACATAGCTCTGTTGTGTCATCTTCAAGACGGTGCCTCTTCCTTCTTTGAGAGTACAGACACACATGAGATGACCAGTAATGTGGTTCCACAAAACCCTCCTCCCGCAGCTGGCCGTGCACCGAGGCCACCATGGCTGAAGTTGTGTTTGCCATAGCTGTTCTCTCAGGCAGTTTGTGGGTGGGCAGGCAGGTGGGTGCTGCTTAGCCCAGCCATGGGTGATGGTCCTTTCTTGTGCAGGTACATGATCATGCGGGAGTGCTGGCATGCTGTCCCCTCACAGCGGCCCACCTTCAAGCAGCTGGTGGAAGACCTGGACAGGGTCCTCACCGTGACGTCCACTGATGTGTGTGTGGTGGTGTGGGTGTGGGGTTGGGTTGTGTTGTGGGGGTGGGGGTGTGGGGTGGTTCTGAAGTAAATAGGACAGTTTTTCTGTTTAATGGCCACTATGTTTCCTCAACATTGCTTGAGATGTCTTCTTGCCTCAGATAAGGGCAGAAGTCACTTTCTGGCCTTCTTTTGTTTGCTCCTCCTTCCACCTCAGTGCTGTAAAATTGCCATGAAGGACAGGAAAGATTTGTATGTACAAGTCTGCTGCGCTATGTGGACTGTTAATTAGACTTCATGCATCTTGTAAATATGATTTCTTAATATTTCCAGAAGTTTGCCTTGGGGGAATACTTTTGACTAGCACATTGCTGTTGGTTTAGATGTCAGCTTTAACAGATTGAATCAGTGCCCTGCACTGAGTTTTATGCGCTACTGTCAGAAATCTCTTATGCCCTTCTTGTTAATTTCACTGAAAACACGTCTCAGCAACTTAAGGTCTTTGTAACGATGTTCTTGCTTTCAGTCCTTTCCATCAGTTTTTATGTCCCAGTGATAGTAGAGTGGTAAGTCTTGATGCTAAAGTACCCAGAATCCAGTATGTGATTTCGTTGCTGTGTTGTTTCTGGAGAAGCTGCTGATAGCTGGGTGGGCAAGCTGTGGGAGTTGGCAGCCTGTGACTATCAATTACTCATAGTTTAATTTGGCATTTCAACAGTATTCCTTCTGGGTTTCCTACACTTCTGGAAAGTAATGCCTGAATATTTTCCAGACACAAGGAATTCTGCATGGTCAGTTAACTAGGATCATAAAACAAGGATTGCAGGTCCATGTCTGTAGGCACAAAGCTCCTTTCTTCTCTTCTCAGCACAGACATTCAGCCTCAATTCCCCACCAAGTCATCCCTATTCTAAAGGATCTTTCTCTTGGAATGTCTTATTCCATTTTTATAATATACAAAGATGGGTATAAAAAGGGCTAAATACTAACTACAGTTTTATGGCATTTGTCATAAGGTGACTTCACTGTCATGAGAGAAGAAGACCACAACATTAACAGCTAATACATGAAGCACAGTTTTATGAAACTAAACAGTCTGGAATTCAGTGCTACTCTAAAGCATACATGGCACCTGTGTGTGCTTGGCAGAGTACATCAGACAAGCTAATGGACATGCCAATTAGGTGCAATTTAGATTGCATTATCAGCTGTGCTACAAGGTAACAGCGTGATCTTACGGTTTTTTTTCCATTGTCCTCTTTCCTTTGCTTCTACAGATAGAAAACACTAAGTACTGGCTATTCCATGTCTTGGCTCAGCTCTGGCCAAAACTACGTAAGATGCTTACCACCAAGCACACTGCTTGCATCTTGTAGGAGCCTATTCAGGATCTAGAGTTCAGCAAGAATGGCAGATATAGGTTTCTCCACAAGATCACATTGGTAGCTGGAGGAGAGCATCTAGCCCAGGAAGCCCAGCAGTACTGCACCAGCCTCCCTGGCCATTAGCTGGTTTGCTGACAATAAAGTGTCTTGAAGTGCCTTGCAGTGAAGGGGGAAAAGACTCGCAGAGGCAGTTGCAATCCTGTTTTGTCAGAGGGGCTCCTTCTTTTGCTTGTTCTGGCACCGAAGGATCCATTTCTGTCTCATTTTCTGCACCTGTGAGTCCAGGCGAGCTTCTGTGTGTGTCCAGGAGCTAGCTGTTTATGCTCTGACATGAGAGCTGTGCACGAGGATGCTGTACCCAAAAGCATACACAGAATGCCTTGCTGAAAGCTGCCAGGTAGTCTATGAGGCTCTGTCCAGCTGCTGTCTGCTCAGCGTTGCAGGCACCACCAGGGGGGGTCATGGACCTGCTGCTCAAGAAAAGTCTGCCGTGTGCAGGGGATCGCCATGCTGGGCACGTCCCCGCCGGCAGCAGGATGAGCTCCTGCTGCTGTCCCATGGGCAGAGCAAAATGCTCGGGCCCCGTGACGGAACGGCCGCTGGAGCTCGGCAGCATCTTTTTAAAGATCATTTGCAAGATCACTTGTGTATTTATTTTCGCCCTACAGTGAGCCATTATGTGCTTGAATTTTGGGTTTAGATTTTGGATTTTTTGAGGGTTGCCTTTAGTTACATTCTTTTGAGATTCCTGATATCTGACATATAGCACAGCTATAGCATTGTTTGCCAGTTGTTATGCATATAGCAACTGTAGTGTGCACTCTCCATTTGACTTATTTACTCCCCAAGGCAATGGAGAAAAAAACAACCCACATTCCTAATTATTCACAGACTGTTACCAGTACTATGCTTTTCCACTTGCTTATCAAAAACTTATTTTCCCATAGGACAGTGAGGGAATGTATTTTTAACTAAATGTGATTCTATAGAAAATTGTTTTAATTTGAAGTATCAGTAGTGGCTTTCTTGCATTCAAAATAGATACATTATTAAAAGTTACAAGACTGAGAAACATGAGGCAGTAGTGACTTTGTAAAGAACAGAAACATGTAAGAACAGGACAATTGAGGTGAAACACGTTTTCTAAACTTTGTGTACATCTTCGACAGTTAAACAAGTAGAAAATGTCTTTAAAGGTCAGCAACTGAAAAAATATAAGCCCAACATCATTAAGTATATCATTTCCTAATTTCTAAATTACTAAAGGAATTAATATTACCATGCTTGCAAGTTTCATTATCTTGGTAAAACTGAAGCAAACCAGTTATTTTGTTCTTATTTTCTTTAGGAGAAAAGAGACTAGTTAAAAGTGACAAAACCTTTCTTCTTCTGAAAGAGGTCACTAGGTCTACAGGAGTCTTTTTAGTTGACAAGATCTGCCTAAAAGTGCTCCTTGATGCTGAATTCATATTTCTGATATACGGGTCCCTTATTCAGCACACACCAGTATGGTCTGAGTCAAGCCTGCATTTAAAACCATGTGTTTGCTGAAATGTTTTGGCTTTCAGGGATTATTTAGGACCCTAATCTAAGGAATAACTTGATTTTCTCTATGTTAAAATAAAATTACTTTAATATAAATTCAGTGGAAGCAATATTCAAATATTCATTATTGTTATGAACATTGTTATTGTTATTTCTAGTGTTTCCATTGTACCTTTCCAAATTTTTGCTGATGCCTCTCCGGTTTTACTTCAGCAATTTCAGCATTTTTGATGGTTGGACTTATTTCCATGCAAGTAATGAACTTGCACCGTAACATATGTTTTGAGTATAAAGTTTCAGTGTTAGAGTATATGAGTTTAGACAAATTTAACTCAGTGCCAATTCTGCATTTTAGGTTTCTAATTCTGCTTTTCAGGGACTTTGTGAATTGTGACTTTAGGAAGAAGTATTTCACCTTGGAAAGAGAAAATGTAACATCCTCACAGTAAGTGCAGCAACTGTAAATAATAAAAAAACGTACCACAGTACCCTGGAGTTCCACAAACTGTCTTCATAGTCACCTGATCTTCCACAATCTTGGAAAGTCCAAAGTCAGCTGTTAAGATTGTTTAGGAATATTAATGTTTGTACAATGACCTTTTATTTTCTTTTTACATTGCATATGTAGTTAAGTGAAGATGTATGTATTAAATGAACAGTACTTTCATTTTAAAGCATCTACCCAGACTGCAATCCAGAAGAAAACTTGTCCATACAAATGAACATTCCTGGTTCTTGCTTGACAGAAATGTAGTTTGTGTATTATCCTGAAGACTGCACAAAGCCCATACAATGAGATGCCTAAGGGTGTACAAGCAGTGATCCAGAAATCCATTTTAGGTATATATTCATATTTGACTCTGTGAGAAATACAATAAAACTAATAGAATGATTTTGTTTTTAAAAATTGTGCACCAGTGAATTCTTGGATAAGGGTCAGAGTATACAGTCCCTGCACGACAAAATCCCAGCGGTATTTTGATAGAGAGCTTCTAGGGGCATGGAGGTTGTGCTAGAAGTACTGATCATCATTTTTGCAGTGTTTCCACCCTGAATTACAAATCAGACAGCAAAAGGCTCCAATTACACATTGTACTTGCATGACTAGTTTTTTTTAAATGACACAAAACTATAATTCTTCACAACTCTTTTAGATTTCACTAAGAATAAATTGAGCTTCTTCAAATTTCCATTTAGGTGGTGACAATCTGGCCTTAAAAAATGCAAAATAAAAGTATTTTCACTTTGTTGCAGTGAATATAAAAGGGAATGTTTTGACTCCATATCAGGATAAAAATAGTTCACGTTTTCTTCTAGAAATGCACAGATGATGTTCTCTTGTCCCTAAACGGTTATCATTTCTGTATTACTATTTACCTAAACAGAAATACACTTTACTTTTTTAAACACTGCCACTCATTATAAATCAGATCTCAATTTAAACAATGTAATAATCTTAATTAAAAGACTAAGAATTACAGCATTTAGGAAAATGCTTCAGAAGACCCTACTATCATGTTACAGCTGTTTAGAGGCCTTCTAGGAAAAGTAAGAACTAAGACAAATACAAATTAAGATGCCATCATCCTGAGATGAAGACTTTCCTAGAAATTTATTAAATTGCTTCAGACTAGTTTGTGGAAATCTGGCTCCTGAAACTCATGATGAACATCGGCCTGATGAACATAGCAACACTCACTCCTTGCATGGTCCCACGCTCCCCAGTAAGAGAGCATGAGGTGGTACTTCTAAACTGGTCACCTACAGCTCAGGAGCACAGAGCTCCTGTTTGCACAAGCTAAAGCTGGGCATACCCAGCATTTTTGGAGGTCATGCCCTTTGCAAGCAGCTGCCATGCCCAACAGAACTGGCATAATAGATCTCTGTTTAGGACAGCCTGGTCTCACCTTGTCCCTCCTCATCCTCCCTGCGGTACTGATTCTGTACCAGGTCACTTCCCTATGCTCTTTGCAAAAATCACTTCTTATCCCTCAAATCTGTCTTCAAAGTAAGACGTCAGCTTGCTCAGTTTGCTTTCTACTGCCTATCCATGCATTTGTACTTCAATGCAAATGAATATTTCCTCTTAAAATATTAGTTTAACAAAAATATGAGGCAAAGAAGAGGTGCACACAGCTGCACGCTGATCTCATGATCTTTCTCATTCCTCCCTAGAGCTTTATTGCCTGCCACACTCTGCATGATTTTGGCTATAAATTCTCTAACCAAGCATCTAGTTTTGTACTGGATTCAAATATACCATGCAATGCTGTGCTGCTGCTGAAGAAGTAATGTGTTGTTCATTTAAATATAACCATTAGGCTTGGATAAAGTGGAGCTGAGAGCTATATACTGTCAACATCAGTTAGCACATATTACTGGTACAAAGGAATTAAGGAAGCATACATTGAATGCTGCTCACCAATTTTTAGTGGTGCATCTGGTGCTGGTGTTGCATAGAGTAAATTTTCTGGCTTCAAGTCACGATGCACAATCCCATTTGCATGCAGGTACTACGGAAAAGAGAAAGTGAAAATACTTAAGTGAGAATAAGATGTTCTGATCAAGAATGAGTTAATATTTTCCTAGCAATCCATAGCAGTAGATTGGTAATCTGCTACATGTGTAACACAGAGTCACTTAACTAATTTTCATCAGCCTTTTTTTTTCTGCAAACCTGCTCAGCACAGGGTTTTCAGACACATATTGCAATCTGAATAGGAAATTAAAATTTGGGAAAGCAAAGACAGCAACACATACATTTGAGTAGCAAAACATCTCAGAAAGTATTCTTGACTTTTTAAATACAGCGGTAGCTTCTAAGAAGTAATCTAATGCATGTTGAGATACCAAAGTTGGTCTCAGAGGAAGGTATTTTCTTCAGATTATAACATTCTGAGAGATAACAAACTGGTCGTACAAGCATTAAACTACTAAATAGACACCTGTGAATAGAAAGAATGCAGTATGTGTCCTGGGTCAGCTATAAAGTCCTTGAGGTCCCTGAAGCAGAATTCTCAAGGATTTTGAAACCATTTATGTGCAGAGTCTCAAAAAATCCGTCTTGACAAAGCAAATGCAGTGTATGTGACTTCACCATTAATGGTGCTGTTTCTGCCTTGCACTAATTGAAAGAATTATTTCTGGAATGTGTGACTGTGTCTTACACTGCTATAGACAGACATAGGAAAATATACAATACAGTGGTAAAGAAAAAAGCATGAAATAGTGAAACAAACTCTGTATTTCTTGTTGATAAAAAAGTCAGCAAAAACCTCTAAAGCCTTGGAAGAAAAATGCTTGAGGATAGAACCGTGTTACCTTATCTTAAACATTCCTGGTCTACATTTTAGTAGCATCTCAGCTGTGTTTTTACTGTTGAAAAAACATGCAGCAAATGACAAATGGTTGAATATTCACGTAGAAAGCACAGCCACAGTTTGCACTGTAGTTAGCATCTGAGATGAATTCTTGGCTTTGCATATTATTGGAGTTTTAGTTTGTATAAGTTGCCAGTGATTAAACAACATTAATTTAGAATACATTGCTCTTTCCTAGGGCATTGCTTTATTGACACTGAGTGCTTTTTAATTTTTTCTTACAGTGAGATAAATGGTTTTTGTTGACTGTCTCTCAAATCCTAAAGGCACAGTTTTTGTCATGATGTGGCTTATGAAGATCAGCTGAAGACTTAAATCTACCTCACATTGAAATCTAAGTGTTTGTCCTACTTGTGTTTTCTACAGTGAGATACCTAATCAATTTTTCAATGTAAAACCAGGCAACAATATATGGAATCTGGTGGACTGGATGCTGTTATATCATTTAATGTGGTCACATCAGTGTGGCTGCACACAATCATGTCCTCCCTGGATAGAAATATATCTATATCTGCCAGTGAAGACATAACTGTAGCAAAGTCGCTCCCTCACTATAAGACTGATGTGTTTGACTTGTAGAGGTAATAACAGCACACAAGGAGTGCACCAAAAGCAATCAAGTTGGAGCAGACAGAAAGGGATGTCTGAACTGACCCATGTTCATGTGCTGCAAATTGTTTGAGCTGACTGTAGGAGTGAGAAGTATCAGACATTTCACAATCACTCGGTGGAAAGCAAACACTTCCAATTCATTTGTGAAAAAATCTTTGACCGAATTTGTGCAGAGAAATGTTCCAGCCAAGACTGTAGTCATTTAGCAGGTTCTTTTTTACACATACCTATAGTCTTAAAAACATTTTATGGTGTGAGGCTGAAAATACCAAAATTTGTTCCTCTTCCCAGGTTGGTTTTTTTTTGGTTGTTTTTTGTTGGTTTGGTTTGGTGTTTGTTTGTTTTGAGGGCATTTTGTTTGTTTGCTTGTTTGTTAGTTTTCATTTTATTTTATTTTTGGTGAGAGGGAAATTTGGGAAAAATTTCAGGAAAAGCTTTTCCTCCTTTTTGATGACAACTGCTAGCCATGCTTGTGCTTCATGACTGACTGACTTTTTAATAGGTTTATAATAAGCTTTCTGTGTGAACTCTCTTTTTATTACAGACTCATAAGACAGGATGTAGGAAAATTTCTAAACTAGATTTGAAGGGGGAAGGGGTCAATAGTTTTGCCGTTGCCTGTGACAAACAGAGGGGCAGCACACCAGGGGTTGAGGGATGGAGCTCTACTAAGTGCTTTCAACTTATTAGCCTGAGGAAGGCCAGTGATGATGCACTGGATCACTCCACAGGGGACAGGGGTGTAGCTGGCCTTGTCAGCAAGAATCCTCGGTGTAATAGCCCAACACTTGAGGAGCAGGGTGTTGGCATTTTAGATAATCAGAGGGTCTACCCCCTTCAAGGCAGAAAACTATATACTCAACTCCATACCCGAAATGTTTATACACCAATGCACGCAGCATGGGGAATAAACGGGAGCAGTTAGAAATCCATGTGCGGACACAGGGTTATGACGTGGTGGCAATCACAGAGACATGGTGGGACAGCTCACATGACTGGAATGTGGTCATGGATGGCTATGTCCTTTTCAGGAAAGACAGGCCAGCAAGGTGAGGTGGTGGAGTTGCTCTTTACATGAGGGAGTAACTGGAATGTCTTCAGTTCTGTCCAGGGGTGTACGAGGGGCAAGTTGAGAGCTTCTGGGTGCGAATTAAGGGACAGGCTGGCATGGGTGACACAGTTGTGGGTGTCTATTACAGGCCACCTGATCAGGATCAGGAAGTTGACGAGGCCTTCTACAGGCAGCTGACAGCAGCCTCGCAATCACAGACCCTGCTTCTCATGGGGGATTTTAACTATCCTGATATTTGCTGGAAGGGCTCTTCAGCCAGCCAGCCACAGTCCAGGAGGTTCCTCCAGTGCATTGATGATAACTTCTTGATGCAAATGGTGGAGGAGCCAACCAGGAGGGGAGCAATGCTGGATCTTATCCTCACCAACAAGGAGGGTCTGGTTGAAGCAGTGAGGGTTGAGGGCAGCCTTGGCCTTAGTGATCACGAGACAGTGGAGTTCAAGATCTTGTCTGGCAGGAACAGGATATCAAGTAGGACCAAAACCCTGGATTTCAGGAAGGCCAACTTTGGCCTTTTCAAGGAATTGCTGGGTGAAATCTCGTGGGACGGGTTACTAGAGGGCAGAGGGGCTCATGATAGCTGGTTAACATTTAAGCACCTCTTCTTCCAAGCTCAGGACCAGTGCACCCCAGCAGGTGGGATATTGAGAAAGGGAGCCAGGAGACCTGCATGGTTAAGTAAGGAACTGCAAAGTAGACTTAAGAGGAAGAAGAGGGTCTACAGATCATGGAAGGAGGGGCTGGCCACCTGGGAGGAGTATAGGACTGCTGTCAGAGGATGTAGGGAGGTAACTAGGAAGGCTAAGGCCTCGTTGGAACTCAACCTTGCAAGGGAGGTCAAGGATAACAAAAAGGGCTTCTTCAAATATACTGCAGGAAAAGCTAAGGTTAGAGGCAATGTAGGCCCTCTACTGAATGAGCTGGGTGCCCTGGTGACAGAGGACACAAAGAAGGCAGGGTTATTAAATGCCTTCTTTGTCTCTGTCTATACTGCTGCAGACTGTCCTCAGGAGCCCCTGACATCTGAGGCACCAGAGGATAGCATGGCTAAGGAGTCTTCCCTGGTTGAGGAGGACTGGGTTAAAGAACAGCTGAGTAATCTGGACATCTGTAAGTCCATGGGTCCTGACGGCATGCATCCACGGGTGCTGAGGGAGCTGGCACAAGTCATTGCAGACCACTCTCCAGTATCTTCAGTAAGTCATGGCAGACAGGAGAGGTGCCTGGGGACTGGAGGAGGACAAACATCACTCCAATCCTCAAAAGTGGCAAGAAGGAAGATCCTGGCAACTATAGACCAGTCAGCCTCACCTCCATCCCTGGAAAGATAATGGAGCAACTTATTCTTGACACTATCCTTAGGCATGTCAAGGACAAGGGGGTCGTCAGGAGCAATTAACATGGTTTTATCAAGGGGAGGTCATGTTTGACCAACCTGATAACCTTTTTATGAGCACATAGCCAGGTGGATAGATGGTGGTAGAGCAGCGGATGTGGTTCATCTTGGATTTCAGTAAGGCATTTGACACTGTCTCCCACAGCATCCTCACAGCTAAACTGAGGCAGTGTGGTCTGGATGATCAGGTAGTGAGGTGGATTGGGAACTGGCTGAAGGAAAGAAGCCAGAGAGCTGTGGTCAATGGGATGGAGTCTAGCTGGAGGCCTG